>PVIU01020960.1:0-32725 GCA_004026605.1 Ondatra zibethicus | reverse complement strand
CCCCCACCCCCACACCCCCACCTCTATCCCCGCACCCTTATTCCCAACTTTTGTCTGGCAATCTTGTTTGCTTCCAATTTCCAAGAGGATCTATATATGTTTTTCTTTGGGTTCACCTTGCTATTTGGCTTCTCTGGGCTTGTGAGCTATAAGCTTAGTGTCCTTTGTTTTATGGCTAGGGTCCACTAATGAGTGAGTATATAAATAATCGTCTGTTTGGGTTTGGGTTATCTCACTAATTATAGTGTTTTCTATTTCCATCCATTTGCATGCAAAATTCAAGATGTCATTGTTTTTTACCGCTGGGTAGTACTCTAATGTGCATATATTACACACTTACTTGATCCATTCTTCCATTGAGGGGCACATAGGTTATTTCAAGGTTCTGACTATTACAAATAATGCTGCTATGAACATAGTTGCACAAATACTTTTGTAGTATGATTGGGCATTATTTGGGTATATTCCCAAGAGTGGTATTGCTGGATCCTGAGGTAGGTTGATTCCCAATTTCCTGAGAAACCGCCACACTGATTTCCAAAGTGGTTGCACAAGTTTGCATTCCCACCAGCAATAGATGAGTGTTCCCCTTACTCCACATCCTCTCCAGCATAGGCTATCATTTGTGTTTTTGATTTTAGCCATTCTGACAGGTGTAAGATGGTATCTCAAAGTTGTTTTGATTTGCATTTCCCTGATCGCTAAGGAAGTTGAACATGACCTTAAGTATCTTTTGGCCATTCGTACTGCTGTTGAGAATTCTCAGTTCAGATCATTACCTCAGATTCAGGAGGTCCCATTTATTCATTATTGCACTTATTGTCTGTGCCACTGGGGTTTTATATAGGAAGTGGTCTCCTGTGCCCATTTATTGCAGGCTACTTCCCACTTTCTCTTCTATCAGGTTAAGTGTGGTCGGATTTATATTGAAGTCTTTATTGCATTTGGATTTGAGTTTTGTGCATGGAGATAGATAAGGATCTATTTTCATTCTCCTACAGGTTGACATCCTGTTATGCCAGCACCATTTGTTAAAGATGCTTTCATTCTCCCATTGTATACTTTTAGCTTCTCTGTCAAATATGAGGTGTTCATAGGTTTGTGGATTAATATCTGGGTCTTTGATTCAATTCCATTGGTCAACATCTCTGTTTTTATGCCAATACCAAGTTGTTTTCATTACTGTCGCTCTGTAATAGAGTTTGAAGTCAGGGATAGTAATGCCTTCTGAAGTTCCTTTATTTTAAAGGATTGTTTTGGCTATCCTGGGCTTTTTGTTTTTCCATATAAACTTAGATATTGTTCTCTCAATGTCTGTGAAGAATTTTGTTGGGATTTTGATGGGGATTGCATTGAATCTATAGATTGCCTTTGGTAGAATTGCCATTTTTACTATATTGATTTTACCAACCCAGGAACGTGGTAGATTCTTCCATTTTCTGGTATCCTCTTCAATTTCTTTCTTCAAGGTCTTAAAGTTCTTGCCAAATAGATCTTTTACTTCCTTGGTTAGTGTTACCGCAAGATACTTTATGCTACTTGTGGTATCGTGAAAGGTGATGTTTCTCTGATATCCCTCTCTGTTTCTTTATCCTTTGTGTATAAGAGGGCTACTGATTTTTTTGAGTTGATCTTGTATCCTGCCACATCACTGAAGGTATCTGTCAGCTGTAGAAGATCTTTGGTAGAGGTTTTGGGGTCAGTTATGTACACTATCATATCATCTGCTAATAACAAAAGTTTGACTTCTTCCTTTCCAATTTGAATCCCCAAGATCTCCTTATTTTGTCTTATAGCTATTGCTAGAACTTCAAGCACTATATTAAAGAGATATGGGGAGAGTGGACAGCCCTGTCTTGTTCCTGATTTTAGTGGAATCGCTTTGAGTTTCTCCCCATTTAATTTGATGGTAGCTGTCAGCTTGCTGTATATTGCTTTTATTATATTTAGATATGAACCTTGTATCGTTAATCTCTCCAAGACCTTTATCATAAAGCTGTGTTGAATTTTGTCAAATGCTTTTTCAGCATCTAATGAAATGATCATATGGTTTTTTCTTTCAGTTTATTTATATGATGGATTACATTGATAGATTTCCATATGTTGAACCTGCCGTGCATCACTGGGATGAAACCTACTTGATTATAATGGATGATTTTTTTGATGTGTTCTTGGATTCGGTTTGCCAGTATTTTATTGAGAATTTTTGCATCTATGTTCATGAGTGAGATTGGTCTGTAATTCTTTTTCATGGTTGCATCTTTGTGTGGTTTTGGTATCAGGGTAACTGTAGCTTCATAAAAAGAATTTGGCAATGACCCTTCTGTTTCTATTATGCGAAACACCTTATGGAGTATAGGTATTAGCTCTTCTTGCAAGTTTTGGTAGAATTCTGCATTAAAACCATCTGGTCCTGGGCTTTTTCTGGTTGGGAGGTTTTTGATGATAGCTTCTATTTCCTCACGACTTATAGGTCTATTTAAATTGTACACCTGGTCTTGATTTAATTTCGGTATATGGTATTTATCTAAAAAACTGTCCATTTCTTTTACATTTTCCAATTTTGTGGCATACAGGCTTTTGTGGTACGACCTAATGATTCTCTGAACTTCCTCAGTGTCTGTTGTTATGTCCCCCTTTTCATTCCTGATCTTGTTAATATGTGTGTTCTCTCTCAGCCTTTTGATTAGTTTGGATAGGGGTTTGTTGATCTTGCTGATTTTCTCAAGGAACCAGCTCTGTGTTTCATTGACTCTTTGTATTGTTTTCTGTGTCTCTATTTTGTTCATTTCAGCCCTCAGTTTGACTATTTCCAGTTTTCTACTTCTCCTGGGTGATTCTGCTTCTTTTTTTTCTAGAGCTTTCAGGTGTGCTGTAGAGTCTCTTATGTGTGCTTTTTCCGCTTTCTTTATGTGGTCACTAAGTGCTATGAACTTTCCTCTTAGCACTGCTTTCATAGTTTCCCATAGGTTGGGGTATGTTGTGTCTTTATTTTCGTTGAATTCAAGGAAGACTTTAATTTCTTTCTTTATTTCTTCCTTGACCCAGGAGTGGTTCAGTAGTTGACTGTTCAGTTTCCATGAGTTTGTAAGCTTTCTGGGGGTGGAATTGTTGTTAAATTCTAACTTTACTTCATGATGATCCGATAAGACACAGGTGGTTACTCCAATTTTTTTGTATCTGTGGATGTTTGCTTTGTTACCGAGTATGTGATCAATTTTCTAGAAGGTTCCATGAGATGCTGAGAAGAAGGTATATTCTTTCCTGTTTGGGTGGAATGTTCTATAGATGTCTATTAAGTACATTTGATTCATTATATCTGTTAGTTCACTTATTTCTCTGTTAATTTTCTGTCTGGTTGACCTGTCCATTGGTGAGAGAGTAGTGTTGAAATCTCCTACTATTAGTGTGTGGGGTTTGATGTGTGCTTTGAGTTCTATTAATGTTTCCTTTACATATGTGGATGCTTTTATATTAGGGGCATATATATATATTCAGGATTGAGACGTCATCCTGATGGATTATTCCTGTTAAGTGTATAAAATGTCCATCTCCATCTCTTCTGATTGATTTTAGTTTGAAGTCGATTTTGTTCGATATTAGTATAGCCACACCCGCTTGTTTCTTAGGGCCGTTTGATTGAAAAACTTTTTCCCAACCCTTTACTCTGAGATAATGTCTGTCTTTGTGGTTGAGGTGTGTTTCTTGTAAACAACAGAATGTTGGATCCTGTTTTCATATCCATTCTCTTATCCTGTGCCTTTTTATAGGTGAATTGATTCCATTGATGTTAAGTGATATTAATGACCAGAGGTTATTAACTGCAGTTATTTTTTTAGGGTTGTAGAGTTTGTGTGTTTCCCTTCTTTGAGTTGTGCCAGTGGAGGGCTGTTAGATGTCCTTGTTATTATGGGTGTTGTTTGCTTCCTTTAGTTGCGGTTTTCCTTCTAGTGCTTTCTGTAAGGCTGGGTTTGTGGCTATGTACTGCTTAAATTTGTTTTTATCCCAAAATATCTTGTTTTCTCCATTGATAGTGTATGAAAGCTTTGCTGGGTATAGTAGTCTGGGCTTGCATCCATGGTCTCTTAGTGTCTGCAGCACATCTATCCAAGACCTTCTGGCTTTCATGGTTTCCATAGAGAAGTCAGGTGTAATTCCCATAAGTTTACCTTTATACGTTACTTGGCCTTTTTCCTTTACAGCTCTTAGTATTCTTTCTTTGTTCTGTATGTTTTGTGTTTTGATTATTATATGGCGAGGGGATTTTTTTTTTGATCCAGCCTATTTGGTGTTCTGTATGCTTCTTATAACTTCATAGGCATATCCATCTTTAGGTTGGGAAAGTTTTCTTCTATAATTTTGTTGAATATATTTTCTGAGCCTTTGAGCTGTGCTTCTTCTCCTTCTTCTACCCCTATTATTCTTAGGTTTGGTCTTTTTATGTGTCCCAGATTTCCTGGGTGTTTTGTGTTAAGAATTTTTTGGATTTGTTGTTTTCTTTGATCAATGAGTTTATTTTCTCTATCGTATCTTCAGCATCTGAGATTCTTTCTTCTATCTCTTGTAGTCTGTTGGTTATACTAGTCTCTTCAGTTCCTTTTCATTTACCCAGATTTTCCATCTCCAGCCTTCCCTTGGGTTGTGTTTTCTTCATTGCCTCCATTTCAGTTTTTAAGTCTTGAACTGTTTCCATTACCTGTTTGATTGCTTTTTCTTGGTTTTCTAGGGTATCTTTGAGGAATTTATTCATTTCTTCTAACTTTTTGTTAGTTTTCTCATCTCTTTCTTCAAAGGAGTTTTTCACCTCTTCTTTAAAGCTCTCTATCACTTTCATAAAAATTATGTTTAAAGTCGATTTCTTCTACTTCTTCTGATTTAGGTTGCTCAGGTTTTCCTGTTGAGTACTCGTTGGTTTCTGGTGTTATCATGTTGCTTTTCAGGTTGTTGGAGGAATTCTTGGATTGGCGGCTGCCCATCTCTTCCTTTGATTGCAGTCAGGGGAGTCTCAGTGGGTGGGGACCTCCCAGGACGGCTTGTACAAACTCACCCCTCTGGACAGCTGATCTCAGTGCAGGAAGAGGAAGTCCCATCTGGACTTCTGATCTGTCTGGACCTCGTATCTCAGCACAGGAAGAGAGTCCTGGTGTTCCAAGGACCCACAGAGGAAAGGGCAAACTTGTGGGGAGGGGGGGTGCAGGATCATGTGGAACAAAGAGGCCTGTGGGGACCTTATGGCCAGGCGTGCACAACCTTACCAGTCTGCACCTCCGATCTCAGCACAGGAAGAGAGAGACCTGGGGTTCCAAGGCCCCATACCGAGGGCTGATATCTTAAAGACTACTGGTTGAAAGAGTTCCTACAGAAGAAGTGTATTTCATGTATATAGCAGAAGGCTGAATCCTGTTTTTGCATCCATTTTCTTAGTCTGTGTCTTTTTGTAGGTGAATTAAGTCCATTGCTATTAAGAGATATTAATGGACAGAGGTTGTTAATTCCTATTATGTTTCAATGGTAGTATGTGTGTTTCCCTTCTTAGGGTTTTGTTAATGTGAGGGTATCTGTTGCCTGTGTTTTTCTGGGTGTGGTTAGCTTCCTTGGTTTGGGATTTTCCTTCTAGTACTTTCTGTAAGGCTGAATTTGTATCAAGTAGGTATTGTTTAAATCTGGTTTTATCATAAAATATTTTGTTTTCTCCATTAATGGTGATTGAAAGCTTTGCTGGGTATAGTAGTTTGGGCTTGCATTTGTGGTCTCTTATTGTCTGCAGCACATCTCTGCACAGGACCTTCTAGCTTTCATGGTTTCCATTGAGAAGTCAGGTGTAACTCTGATAGATTTACCTTTATATGTTACTTAACCTTTGTCATTTGCAGCTATTAATACTCATTCTTTATTCTGCACGATGTGTGTTTTGATTATTATTCGATGAGAGAACTTTTTTTGATCCAGTCTATTTGGTATTCTGTAAGCTTCTTGTACTTTCATAGGGATATCCTGCTTTAGGTTGGGAAAGTTTTCTATGATTTTGTTGAATATATTTTTGTGCCTTTGAGCTGGAGTTCTCTTTTTTTAATCCCTAATATTCTTAGGTTTGGCTTTTTCATGGTGTTCCAGATTTCCTGAATGTTTTTGTTAAGAATTTGTTGGATTTAATGTTTTCTTTGACCAATGGATCTATTTCTTCTATAGTAATTTCAACCCCTGAAAGTCTCTCTTCCATCTCTTGTATTCTGTTGGTTATGTTTGCCTCTGTAATTCCCATTTGTTTACCCAGATATTCTATATCCAGAATTCCCTCTGTTTGTATTTTCTTTATTGTCTCTATTTCAGACTTCAAGTCTTGAATTGTTTGCTTCAACTGTTTAATTGTTTCTTCTTGGTTTTCTTTGAGAGATTTATTAATTTCTTCCAATTTTTTGGTTTTCTTTTCCTCTGATTCTTTAAGGGAGTTTTCATTTCCACTTTAATGGTCTCCATAATCTTCATAAAGTTACTTTTGTTTCTGCTTCTTCTGGGTTATGATGATTAAGTCTTCCTGTTGTATTACCACTGGGTCCTGGTGTTACCATGTTGCTTTTTGGGTTGTGGGATGAATTCTTGCATTGGTGCCTACCCATCTCTCCTCTTCCTTCAATTGATGCTGGCAGTGTCTTTGCATTTGGTCCAATCCTTGCAGTGGCTGTCTATATCTAGAGAACTGTTCTAGTCTGTTCTGTCCTGTCACTCTCTATGTCTTGGGGTTTTCTGAGTAGCCTATCAGCAGGAAACTCATCTGCTGATTGGCTATAGAAGCTGAGGCAGGTGGGGGAGGGACCAGGGGTTTTTGCCCTGGTATGGAAGGCCTAGAGAGTGGGGTGTCCTGCCGAGTGGCTGGTCACTCACCATTTGGACCTTTCTGTGCAGTAGTAGGCTGTGTTTCATAGTTCTACTGAGGTTGTTGGGGGATAGGCGAGTTTGTGGATGGGGTGGAATTTGCAGCTTGCTTATTATGTATTAATTTTGCATATTTACAACTTTTTAGCAATAAAAACAGCGAAGATAAAAAATATTGTTCTTTTAAGAACACATCTACGAATGCAACTAATTCTTAATGAGTTGTCTGAATGTATTTTAGACTTGATGGGAAAATTATGAACTACTTGTGATGGAAAAAAAATATTACAGAAACAATAATGTGTAATGTTCATCTTACTGCACTATAACACACTGCAGCTCTAAAGTAGGGGTAAACTGAAAGAAACCCTTCTTGTATTTTCATAGATCTAATGGTGGTCAATGGTAGCAAATTGGTTTATAGCTCAAAGTAAGTTTGAGGAATAGTGAAAGAAACAAACAACAAACAAAGAAAGAAATAATCAGAGATCCATTCAAATAAATGCATGGAAAATAAGATAACACAGAACCACCAGTACAAATGTTGAAAAACTGGGAGGGGTCAGGCCTTTTTCTCAACTGCATCCAGGTCATTTCTATAATCTCTTCCCACTTTCCTTGAAGTTCAATGTAAAAATTGGAAGAATTTTACAAAAATACATTCTTTAAGCTGTTCTACAGTAGTATCAACTCTAAGGTTTATAGCTTAATTTATTTCCTTACTGTGAAGAGATTATTGTTATATATGAAATTTCTAAAGTTGCTGTTAGTGAGATTGGAGTATAAGCTGCATTTTAAGAGAAATTAAGATTCTAAAATATTATGCTATTTGTAGTTATCCCAACTCCACAACCACTACTTAAATAAAAAGTAAATTCCAGTAAAAATATCACTCATTTCTTTACCTATATATGTCTCTATTAGGATTTTATGTATCATCTTCTCGTAGAGGGAGTAATCATAGGTGGGACACAGAACAATTCATGTTCTTTTAAGACCTTTTCTCAATTTTGTTAAATATCCTTGGTTTCTATAATGTTCTTTAGTGTTTATTTCTAGCAAAGATCTTTTCAGAAGTTAATACAAACCTAATAGTGACATTGTTTTATGAATCAAAAAGTTTGAAACTAGACATTTGGCAGTTCATCTGTGGGTTCTTTCCACACCTGCTCAATTCCTTGCTGAATTATGTACTTGGAGGCCTAATGCCATGCCCCAAGGGTATATCAAGGTGTGCCCTGGCAGCAACTGGCTGAGTAAATTCCCTAGCATCTGCAAATATTAATTGTTGGTTGAATTTGGACAGCTGAGATAGGCAAGTCTTTGCTTTTTTATGTATTTTTTCCTGCATGTGGTTCCAGGCATAATTATCGGAAACTAGATGATATGCTACATTAATAAATGCAAATGCTTTTGAGGAAGGTTACATTCTACAGTATGAGAGAGAAAAAGTAAACAGTTTCTTTAATGAGTGATTGTTGTAGCTATCAAATAGAAACACATTACAGCATTAAACATCAATAATGACACTATGTGCATAAATGAACTAAATACTAAAGTATATTTATACATTCCTGAGTAAGGTTGATAATGATTTGAAGGTGTGATGGAGAGGGCTATGTAGAATCAGGACACAAACTCTGCGAATATGAGAAATACTGCACATATTTTTATGCCCTGATTGGTGATTTGGTACAGACGATAAGTCAGGTCTTGAGAGACAGGATATATTTAGAGGAAGGCATACATTTTACCGATATTAACACATATTATCAGAAGTCAGAACAATGTGTTATAAAAATTAGACACTCCAAAAAGAGTTGCTGAATGAATGAATGAGTCATGAAGAATTTCCTATTTTTTTATAACAGAGAGGATGCTCTGGAAAGGGAGTGTTCTCTACATTCTGAGAGTTTGAAATAGGTTTCATCTGTTAGTTGTCATTCATATTCTATTCACAAATTAATTTATAATAAGCTTTTCTTTTCAAAGTTATTTTTAATCAGTATGTGCACATGAATGAATGGGTGCATGTGCATAGAAATGAAGGTACTGAAAGAGACCAAAGACAATAGAAAATAGTTCTCACTGGAGCTGGAGTTATGAGCAGTTCTGAATCACCATATATGAGGCGGGAACCTAACCCACGAACTCTTCAAGAGAAGCCGTGCTCTTAACCACTGTGCTATCTCTCCAGCTCTAAAAGAAGCATTTTTAAGGTTTATATTTATTTTTAATATCAGACAGAGGGGAGAAAAGTGTGTAAGAAATGAGTTAAGGCAACATTCATGTACTCTTCACCAGAGAGATGCCATACTTCTCATTTTACATTTTATGTGACTGACATTTGAATGACGTGGATCAATCTGTCAACTACTGTGAAGTGGCAAGACTACTTGATATTTTGTTTGGAATGAGATTATGGAATTAAAAGACAGAAGAAACACATATATCACAAATATATATAGTAAATGTCTTAGGGTTTCTATTGCTGTAATGAAACAGTGTGATCAAAAAACAGGTTGGGGATGAACAGGTATATTTGGTTTCCATTTTCACATTGGTGTTCATCACCAAAGGAAATTAGGACAGGAATTCAAACAGGGCAGGATCATGGAAGCAGGAACTGATGCAGAGGCAATGCAGGGAAGCTGCTCTACTGGCTTGTTTCCCATGGCTTGCTCATCCTGCTTTCTTATAAAACCCAGGACCACCAGTCCAGGGATGCCACCACTCACTGTAGGCTGGTCCTTCACCCATTAATCACTAACTGAGAAAATGCCTTACAGCTAGATCTCATGAAGGCATTTCCACATCTGAGGCTCCTTCACCTGATGACTCTAGCTTTTGTCAAATTGACACACAAAACCAGTCAATACAATAAGTTAAATTGCATGATTAAATAATACACACACACTCAATCTCAGACATAGTATTAGACACAATTTTTTAGTAAGCTTTCAATTTTTTTACTTTATCAATAAATAACATAAAGCAATATGAAAGGACCTTCATATACCTAAACTAAAACAAAAAGTAAAAAGTGTACCTATGAGATTAGACTCAGAATAGTAAGGATAAGGCTTTTATATGGTTTCTAGTTCACTAGATATGACTCACCATTCCCTTTTTTGAGTTTTAGTGGCCTAATATGCAAAGAAGGATTTGCATGCTCTCTCATATAAATTTTATGCCTGTAGTAAAAATGAACTAAGAGGAAAGCCATGAAAACAAAGTATTTTATTAAATCACCATGATATAATGAAGGATATACAGGGTAGTCTTCACAAAAGTGGATTCTATCCTATAGAAAGGATAGCAACCTAAAATGATGAAACAAAAAGCACCAAATATATCCCATTTTAGAAAGACAAATCTCGTGCTTATCTATGATAAATATCCTTTAACTTTAGTTTATAAGTTTTAGCCTAAATAATGTTCTGCATTATAACACACTATTGGTTTGAAAGTATTTTCAACACAAAATTAATTTTTCTTGTCATTGTTTTACAGAAACACATACATATACAAAACCAACTTTCCTTATTTAAAACATCTGAAGTTTGTGGTTGTTTGTTTGTCTTCATCTGACTTATAGCCTGAATCCAATATAGACAAAAGAAACCCAAAAAACAAACAAACAAAAAAACACCACTTATCTCCTTTCTTAGACAAACAGTGTTCACCTTATGGAAAGACGGACAGAAACATAGAAGCCTGGAGCAAACTGCTGTCTGGAAGAAGGACTCTGTTACTGTGGACATTGCGTTCCTCTCAGTTGTGTGCCTGACCTCAAATGAGTATTTATCAGCTGTTCTTGCTTCTTAGGCTGACATCTTTTAACTTCTAGCAACCACTGTAGAATTGAACTTAGACTCAACACACTATCTATATTTAGCGTAGACAGCCAAGTGTCATTTTCAGCTGTGTCACTGTGTCCATTGTGAACATATTTGGGTTTAGTATCAATTACTGGCTACAACACTTGAGCCAATAAACTATTTCTTGGAGAGGATACCCTTGGAAGTTCACAAGTAACATGCTCAGAGCAGAATATGGTGTATGATTTTCTAGGGACAGGTATTACTCAACTGTATCAAAGACACATTGAAATTATTTGGTGTTATTTTTGTATATTTTAGGGATTAGATCCTAAACACATAATCTAATTCTTCTAGGTAGGTTTCTTCAAGAAATCATTAGACCCTTTATGAAATGCTATTGTTTGTAGAATGACATCTACTGGGTAATTCATCACCGTTTCCTTATTGAACTTTTAGGAGCTAGGATTACTCTCTGGAGACTCACCCAAGATCCCATTACTGATCCTTCATCAGCAGTGCAGAGGGCTCAGGTAGCCCCTCTATCAACATGGGAACAATTTCTGGCAGAAGAGAATTTTCTTTTGTGGTTTAGTCACCTTGAAGTTGCCCATAATACTATAGAACACCTCTCTACTGGCTTCTCCTATAAGTGACCTTAATTAACTCATCAGTTCATCAATGGATAAGTTTGTTTCCTTCATTGATATGGGGCCCTTATCTAGGGTGGACACATGTTTCTTTGTATACCCAGAAATAGTGCATATTACACTTGGAGCTCAATAGAATCAAAAACAAGTTTGAGAAAACTACATGTATTGTTTCTGCTGTGGGTACAAGACAAGCAACTAAAACTAAGCTATCTGAAGGTAGAGTATTCATAGGGGAACCACAGATGTGGTGGCGGAAATGAAAATGGCCCCTATAGGCTCATAGGAGTGGCACTATTAGGAGCTGTGGCCTTCTTGGAGTAGGTGTATTCTTGTAGAAGGAAGTATAGGGGTGGGCCTTGAGGTTTTAAGTGTTCAATGCAGGCCCAGTGTCTCTCTCTTTCTACTCTCTGCTAAGTCAGAGGTAGAACTCCCATCGACCTCTCCAGCACTATGTCTGTCTTCATGCTGCCATGCTTCCTGCCATGATGATAATAGACTAAACCTCTGAACTGTACGCCCGTTCCAGTTAAGAACTTCTTTTTATAAGAGTTGCCATGGGCATGGTGTCTCATCTCACAATAGAAACCTTAACTAAGACAAAAGATATGGCTGGTGTTCTTTATGGCATAGATTGACATGCCTTCTTAGTGCAATGGCAGCTGCATTGCATTTGTTATCGGTTAAAAAAATGCATGTAGCTAACACAACTCTGAAGGTACTGTGGAGACAGTTCCAGAGATACTGTCATCCACTGTGTGGTGTGGATTGGCACAACTCCTTGATGAATTGGGTTTGCTGCTTGACTAAAGGGACATCCTTAAAATAGCCCAGAGAATAGAGAACATCATTACAGTCCTTGAAAATAGCACACAAGGTACAAGATTGATTATAAGCAGACTGTGGCATCAGTTACATGGTCCTCACTTTGTGCAATAAGACATTCAATTGATGCTCAGCTGTCTGCCCAGAAAGAACTCGCCTGGAGAAATTATGAGCAACAGAACTATCCTACTCACTAGCCATGAAGTTGTCAGGCAAAGTGGGCAGAAAAATGGAGAATAAATGAAATGGAAGTGGTGGCTTGTCATTTCTTGTAGTTGGGCAGAATAAGAGAAAGAGTAGACAAATTGGATTTCTGCTAAATAGCTCTTCCAGGGATGCCAAAATTTAGTACTGATGGAAAGAATCAGGCAGTGAAGGGGATTAGAGTGAGGTAGAAGGGATAGAAGATACTCCTTTGATCTGACCTTTGGTACAAAGGAAGGGAAAATACCCATGAGAAAATATGCAGATGAAGCCTAATATAATGGCACAGTATGGGAAACTATATTACACTCTGACTTCAAGCTACTAGAATTGGAAATGACTTTTAAATAAGAATGAAAGAACCTCTCATAAGGCAGTTTATGAGGCTGTGAGACTTGAGAATGGATGAAATCAGGCTGAGTGCTATGGAACACAGACCTGAATAGTATTCATACTAATTCTCTGAAGACAAAGACTGAATATTCTGAGGCAAAATAAGGGAAACCTATCCTTCATGGATAGACTCATATGAGCCACTTGAGATATTCGATTTTCACTGGCTGAGATCTTCATGAATATCAGAGACACTAAGACAGCAGAGGATGGACAGGCATTTCTGAATGGACTATGGTGTTCAATGACCAGCTCTTTAGGCCGTATTTAGGACTGTGTCCAAAAGTGAATAAGTGTAGGTGAGGCTGTGGCAGAGAGGACTTGTTTAACCTGGTATGCAAATCAATTTCACAATGTGCTAACCAAGAGAAGAAAAGAGAAAATACAGAGGGGCTGCTCTGAGTCTCTTAAAAGTAAATACATCTGATTTCTGTCAAGCCAGAATTCCTGGTGGGGGTGGGTTATCAGATGCTAACTTCAATGTTTATGACTCCCTGAAAGGCTTTAAGATCTGAGCAATAGTATATGGAAGGCATCAATAATAAAATAATGCAGGTGATACAGAAGAAGTAAGCATCTCCAGGAGTGGATATATTTCCTCCCACAGAAAGCTTTGGACACTTCTCAAGAAGGGATGCTGGGGGTTAGGGGATGTTTGCTCTGTTATGTATCTTTCCAACAGCTATACAGAGTCAATGGAGAGGCAGCAACCCATCCAGAAATTCAGGACAGAGCCTGTCAGACCCCAGGAGCCAGCTAAAGCCACATTCATGACAAGTAGACATGGGTACATTTTAGTGTAGAGGTACGCCAGTAGAGAAAGGATTACTCCATTTAAGGATTCTGGAGAAATAGCTTTTTCATGTGATATCCACCATCCATTAATTATCATGATCCTTTTGGAAGGTGTGGAAAAATCCAAAGGACTCAAGGCCTGAGCTGCATATGTATATGCATATATATATATATATGTAACAATAATAATTACAGAAGAAGAGGTCATGAATTTGAGGAGTTGGGGAACACAGGAGGAAATGGCGGGGTAAAAGAGGCAAGGATGGAAATGATGTAAGCACAGTACAAATGTATATAACTGTCAAAAACTAAAAATCAAAACTTAAATTAAAAAAAAAGAATCAAGCAAGTCTAGGAAGCAAACCACTATGTACTTCTTGTTCTTCCAGTTTCTTGCCTTGAGTTCTTTCCCTGATTTCTCTCAGTGACAGATGGTCACCTGAGAATTGTAGGTGGAAATAAATCCTTTCCTCCTCATGTTTCCTTGGTCATATAACAGCAACACAATAACAAGGTAGGACAGTAATTTAATGCTTAGTTATAACTTAGTTATAACATACTTAGTTTGGCTAAGTATGGCTGGCCAAAGATCAAAGAGTTCCTAATCTATTTTCTTTTCTTTTTTTTTTTTTTCAAGACAGGGTTTTCTTTCTGTAGCTTTGGAACCTGTTCTGGCACTCACTTTGTAGACTAGGCTGGCCTCGAACCAGGGAGATCCACCTGCCTCTTCCTCCCGAGTGCTGGAATTAAAGGCATGCGCCACCAGTGTCAGGCTGTGTCCCTAATCTATTGACAATTACCTGATGGGAGCTTCACAAGGATTCCTTGTTCTAATTATGTCTGCATCTTCTGAGGCACTCTGGAATGAAAGTCTCATGATTTCTAAGAGAAAGACACATTTCACTGGGACTTGAACATTGGTGAGAAGTGTTGGAAGACAAAGGAAGATAGGAGGCTCAGACACAGAGGAAGAAGGAGGGATTCTCATTTTATGTGTGCTCAGCGCTACTGAGGATCTGGCATGTTTAGAAGTCAAATAATTAGTATGGCATAAAAAATAGAAACAAATCATATCACTTGAATATTAATCGCATTGTGATTCCCCAAAATAGAAGCAGCTCTAAATTTTCATATTTTATTTTTAGAATGATAGGCATGCATCAGAGTCGCAAAACAACTTCTGTGTATTTATTTAAAATTCATGCTATTGATGGTTTGTGTGTGTATCTAATATATGAATGTGATGTGTTAATCATTTGAACATTTTCAGCAAGAGGGCCTACATGGAAAAATTTTAAATAGTGAAATTATTTGTTGGAGCCAGATTTTTTTTTCAATTTAATGTCTGTTTTGCTCTAAGGAGGAGGGAGGAGGAAGGAAATTGAGAGGCCATTTCATATAGTCATTAAGGAGATTTTAAATTTTAAGATTTCCTAGTGGAGCAGCTATTGGCAATGATGAGTGCTGAAGGAGTAAGAGTCATATTTGAACAGGATGCGGTCACTAAAAGGCTGCCCATGTTCTAGTGGATGGTCCCATGCCTATTCCTATATGGTCAGGACTAGCTGAACTTAGAGTATACCACCACTGCCATCACCAATAATAATAATAATACACAATAATAACAATATAATGGAGTGGGGTTGGTGGGTCTTCGAGAAGCTGGGAGGATGTAGTGAGAACAGATAATTTCAAAATACATTGCATACGTGAATATGAGTATATTTACACCATCCCAACCTTCACATTCCCTCTCACTCCCTCCTCACTGATCTCCTTTTACAGTTGTTTTTATTTAATAAGCGCATACTCAGACACACACACACAAATCACAAAACCTACTGAATCTAGTTATTGTTGTTTTTATGTGACCATGTTTAACGTTGACCATTTGGGATTAGTTAACTCATTTGAGGCTCCTCCCAGAGAACTGATTCTTCCCTCCTCAGCACGCTCTTTTTCTAACTGGGGCCTTATGAAATTTCTACTATCCATACTGGCTTATTGACTAGTGTAGTTATTATGCAGGTTTTGTTTGCACAACCGTATTATTGAGATTCCATGGTACAGACTCTCTATCATGTCCAGAAGACACTAGCAAACTGCATCTTGATCCTCTGGCTCTCGGGATCTTTCTTTCCCTCGGTGATGTTCCTTTGACTCTTAATTGTAGTAGTCATGCTGTAGACGTTCCCATAGGGGCTAGGGAACCCTAGTCACTTATACTTTGCATTTTGGCAAGTTGTGGCTCTCTGTAGGGACCACCACCTGCTGAATCAAGAAGCTTCTTTGATGAAGGGTCAAAAATATGCTTACCTATGAATGTAAGGATTATTATTTAGGATACTGTTAGAAATTATATTGTGTTAGCAAAATGGAAGTAGTAAGGTCTCTTCAAGGATCTATTACCTCTACAGCTAAGAGTAATTGGCTAAGAGTATATATATATATATATATATATATATATATATATATAGAGAGAGAGAGAGAGAGAGAGAGAGAGAGAGAGAGAGTAATTGGCTAGATTTACAGTACCACCTATAAATTCCCTCTTATTGAAGAGGCCTTATGTTCAATTAGATGGTAGTTGTTAATCCCTGTTCAGTCATTGTTGTGGTTCATAAGCTTTGCATCTGGATACTATCATTGGTTGTTTTTTCTCCCTTGTCTGATTGGCTAGCACCTGATATCATGAGAACTATTCCTCAAGATGAAGGCTTCCAATTTAGTTCCAGACAATTTCTCAAAGTTCTGTGTCAAAAGGGTATGGTATCTTCAGCAACTAGATCTTAATTTTGATTTCTGGGAAGCAATCAAGGACTCTAGAAATAGTCTACATTATTTTGCACATCTCTTGGATCCTACAGACCGGCAACTTGAAGGAATGTTTTTCATGTCTGTCACTGTGATTCTTGCTAGATAGTTTACTATTCTTGAGGAGTTGGGGATCAGCACATATGTCATAACTCTTTATAAAACACACACACACACACACACACACATATATATATATACTATCTTTATGTCAGTTTATGAAATATTTTATCCTATGGTTTCTTCAGTCATCCTTGGCATTTGTCTTTTCTGCCTTCTTCTCCCTCTCACACCTATTTTTCTCTTTATACCTTTATATCCCTTGTTTCTGGGTCTTAACTACAGAAGCAGCGTCTATATAAAGTGAATCATTTTATGTTTACTCAAAATAAGTTTACCCTTTACACTTATCAGGAATATGGTTTTATAATATGCTCCTTTGTAATGAAATATAGAGAGTTTGTGTCCTAGTAAATACAAAATCCAAGATATAGACATACATATTAATAAGAAAAAATCTTACTAAGTATAAGAAAGGAGAACATGGAAGTTATTTCTAAAACAGTGCCCTCTTAGCAAAGAAGCCTAGGGGTTTTATTAAGGGAATGTAAACATATCCCGTCAGAAAAGCACTCCAGAGAATAGGCATAATTCAACTAAGTGTAATCTTAAGCATGCTAAGTTTAAGTTCATCAGTCAAGATGTAACAAAACAGACACCACTGAACTTTCTTACCTTGGATCATAAAGATGGTGGACCAAAAAAAAGCTCTTAGCAAGCTCAGTTTTTCTACAGCATTTTATCTAAAACCAAACAAAATAATAAATGACTCTTTGATTGTAGGTTAATTTAATAAAGTGCTTCCCCTTCAAGGGGCTGTTTTGCTTAGTCACTAATACCCTTTCTCTCCAGACTCTTGGTATTTGTTCACCAAAGAGACTTTTCCATCACTACGCTGTCATCTCTGTCTTTTTAATTTTCAAAATGAAAATCCAATCAAGGCAATACCGTCCATCCCTTTCCTGTTCTCTCTGTTCCTTGGAGAGCAAAGCAGTGAGTCTGGCCCACACTTTGATTTGGAAGGGATAGTCTAGACTTTATAATCAGACTTTACTAATAAGGTTAACATTATTCAGTTAATATTGCCACTTATGTGTTGATGTTTTTGATAATTGAAATGGCACATACATATATACATATTTTCGTGCTTTTACATATGCAACATTGTCTTCACTATAGGAATGCTGAGGATTCAAATTTTACAGAAGACAGTATATATTTTAACAGTCTATTAGTAACAAAGTTTCTCAATAAAACTGATTTTTTTTCTCTGGTATGTATGTGTGCCTTAAATAGGGTTTCTATTGCTGTGAAGAGACACCATGACCATGGCAACTCTTATAAAGGAAAAATATTTAATTTGTGACTTACACTTCAGAGGTTTAGTCCAATAACATCATGGTGTGACATGGTGGCATGCAGCAGACATTGTAGCTGGAGAAGTAGCTTAGAGTCCTATATCTTGATAAGCAAACAACAGGAGGGTGTAGCTTGAACATAGAAGACCTCAAAGCCCATCCTCCACAGTGACATTCTTCCTCCAGCAAGGCCATATTTTTCATTAGTGTCACTCCCTTTGGAGGCCATTTTCTTTTAAACACAACCTTCTACTCCCTGGTCCCCAAAAGTATGTAGCAATTTCATAATGCAAAAATGTGTTAAGCCAACTTCTAAAGTCCCCATAGTCTATACCAGTCTCAAATTTATTTAAAAATCTGAAGTTCAAAGTCTCTTCTGAGACTCATGCAATCTCTAAACTCTAATCCTCTGTAAAATTTAAATCAAAATGCAGATCACATACTACATATAATGGCATAGAATATATATTACCAATCCAAAACATAGAGAATAAAGTGTAGTGAGAAAATACTGGACCAAAGCAAGACTGAAAACCAGCTGGGCAGACTCCAGACTCTGCATTTCTATGTCTGATGGCAAATCCGTCTTCGGATCTCTAGCTCTTTGTTTTGTTGACTGCAACATACTTCTTTCTCTTGAACTGCTCCTACTCCCTATTAGCAGGTTTTCTTGTCAAGTATCCTACCGTTCTGCCATCTCCAACATTTTGGTGTCTCCAAAGCAATCCAGGTTTCAACTTCACGGCTTCATACGTTGGCCTCTTTAGGCCTATGTTCAGAGACACTACTGATACATGCCTAGCCTCATCTGCTTTCCTTAGTCACAGAGGCAAATTCCATAGCCACTTTCTTCTCTCCCTAACAATAAAGGCAGAACCACATGACTGACGCTGTCAAGTTCTATGGCCTACTGGGGATGGAACATGAACCCTTGTTCAAATACATCTTCACCAGCTTTCTGTTTTCTATTGATCCCTTCAATGCTTATGCTTGACTGTCCTTGAATTTGCTCTGTAGAACAGGCCGACCTCAAACTATGAGGTCTTCCAGCATCTGCCTTGAGTGTTGAGATTAAAGGCGTGCACTCTCACACCTGTCTCTAAGCTTTTCTTTAATTCCTTTCTCAAGTTTAAAACTTAAATGGATGGGATCTTGCCCTGAGTTCACCACTCTCTTTATTTCATTTCTTAATCTGTTTATCTCTGTGAACACTCGATTTAGCTCCAATCTACTTCCAGGTGCTTCTTTTCTCCTCAGCTTGCTCCTTTTCTTTACCAGTCTTTATAATCATAAAAACTAGTAACCACATAACAGAGTCTATACTAGGTTGTTTTGAGATTTCCTCTGCCAAGGGGATTAATCCAAATCTCTTCACTTTAGCCTCAGGCAGACTCTTCCAATAAGGGCAAAATGCAGCCACTTCCTTTACCAAAGTATCAGAAGAATGATCTCGAGGCAACATATTAAAATTCTTTCTTCTGGTACCAGTTGAACCAGTCCTCACAGTTCAAATCATTCTCAGGACCATGTTCTTCCATGCTCCTATTGTCCACTGTTTTTGTAACCCAAAGTACCAAAATCCAAATTTCTTCGAACAAAAATATGTTCAGACCTATCACAGCTATACTCAAGTCCCTGCTACCAACTTTTGTCTTAGTTAGGGTTCCTTCACTCACAAATACCTAAGGCTTTTCAACTATCTTCGAAGAAAACAAAGTAGACCAAAGGGAAAGCTTAACAATGGAGGATGAAATTGGAGAAAAGGAGACAGGAACTGAAGAATAAAATTCCTTAAGGGACTCAGACACCAGAAATTCATGAGAGGGTAAATGATTAAAATAAAGAAAATCTCCAAGAGCACTGGGAATAAGGACTAAGAAAGCTTGTGTCACACAGAAGCAGAAATTAAGCAGTGCTAAACAGCTTTTTCCATATTATTTTCTGACATCAAGTCCACATGTTGAAGACTTTGAAAATAGAAAATAATTTTGTCTATCAGCTTGAATCTGGACACTTAGTTAAAGGTAATGGAGTGGGAAGAGTTGATTTTGCTAATAAATGTTCTCAGAGTTCCTTCCGGCACTGACATATGTAAGGAGTAAGATACCAGTGAAGCCTTCAAGGAGCTACATACTATGGCAGAGGGATACTTTCCGTGAAACTTGGAAATTGTAATTGCTTTGATGATGTCTTTAGTAAGGGCTGCTGAGAGAGAGAAAGCACCTTAATTTGCCAGGAGGTGTCAAGCTTAAAGACACAGAGTATAGTATTTGATTTATAGTGTTTGAGAGTTTGAAAGTGAAAAAAAGCTGTTTGGACTCAAGAGAAGAGAGTCTTGCGCAGTGTATTAAATTGAGAGAATAGAGGAAGGTTTTGCTCTGGCATCTATAGAGTCCAAACAATGTGGTATTAAATGGTGGGAGATGGAGTACTGTGAAATGCTCAAAAGCAGCAATGAGATATTAAAAAGCTGTCTTGTATTACATTAAATAGTTTAGGATTTTCCCATGAAGGTCAGTGGAAAAATACCACTAATGATTTTCAGTAAGCCAAGAGCATGTAAAATCCCACATTTCTGGTGGCAGGTACATTGCAGAAATGCTGAAACCGTTCTCAGTCTTCCATGGAATATGAGTCTTGTATAACTTCCCTCAGCATAACCAATGGGCAAGTACATTTGAGGAAAATATGTTCTACCAACTTAATATTTCAAACTGCACAGTAATTATTCTAAACTTTCTTTATTAAAGAAAACTACATGACATATTAAGTGCTGGTCTTAAAAAGCTAATTTTAGATTTTCTTGTTCAATACTTTTTATCACAATAAAACAAAGCCAACTTGACTAGTACAAACAGAAAAAAGTGTTTATATAAAAATACAAAGCAAATAATTGAGTATTTGTAGGAAAAAGAATATTTTCTTTTGATCTCTCCTCAAAGTTTAATAATTGAACCTATGAAATAAAATAAAAATGTAGTGATTAATTGGATACATATACAAACAAGCCTATAATGACAGAAGACCAATTTCATCTGGGGAAGACACTACATACTGCTTCAGTCTTTGTGAGTTCACATCAATTCTGTTGACTTTCAGGGCCTATTTTCCTTCTTGGCTTCATCCATCTCCTTTGGCTTTTGCCCTCTTTCTGTCTCCTCTTCTACAGGGTTCTATTAGATATGAGGGGATTATCTATGTATCTATCTATGTATCTCTCTCTCTCTCTCTCTCTCTCTCTCTCTCTCTCCTTCTCCCTGCCTCTTTCTTCTGTTGTACAGGTTCTTTGCATATAAATTTTGGCTTCCTGTTTTATGCTTTTATGGAATTTCTGAGTGTGAGAATGAGTGGGTCTCTGAATCTACAAGTTTCTTCTACTTTTTCTTGGGCTATTTTCCTCTTGTTTGTTTTGTTCTATTCTGATCCTCCAGTTTGCTTTTATCTTAATGCAGAATATTTTATTTTATTATTTCCCCTCAAAAACCAGATTATTTTCTTAGGAGACACAAAAAGGAGGTAGATCTGGATGGGAGGGGAGGTGGGGAGGAAATAGGAAACGCAGAGGGAGAAAAGCCTTAGTCAAGTTATATTTTAAAAACTTTATTTTCAATAAATGGGGGGGTGTAGAAGAGTCTAGAAGTCACCTTCCCCTTATCTACTGGCAATTGTAGGATGTCAGGGAAGATAACCAACAAAGCATTCAGAACCTAAAATTGATGCATGAGAGCAGAAAAACATTCATTCATGCTTCTCAGAATGAGACATAAAATACATTGTAAATTCAGCACTTGATTTTTACATAGTCCTCTAACTCCAAACTTTCCCCCCAAAAAATAAGAGCTAGGGAAATTCTAAAAGCTATAGAACTCTGACATTTTCTTTTCTAATACCATGGCAGCATCAAAAACTACAGTCAGATTTTATTGAACCTAGAACATGACTCCTGTCTTCCACTTACCAGTACCAAGTTGCATATCTTTGCACCAAAGTACCCCACAAGCAAGGGCCAGGTTTAGTGAGAATGCAAGGCAGAAAGGCATAAAGACTAGCTATCCTCTAAGAAGCAACCAAGTATTATCTTAGTCTTATTTCCTGTTGCTTTGATAAAAATACTCTGATATAAGCAACACGCAGAGAAAGGATTCATTTTAGTTTACAATCCCAGGTTATAATTCATGGTTTCTGGGAAGTCACTGCACTAGGAAGTTGAAACAGATGTTCACATTGCAACCATAATTTAGAAGCAGAGAGGAAAGAACTAAAAATACATAAATGCTAGTGACCGGATCCTTTTCCTTTTCATTCAGTTCATGACCCAGCTCATCAAATATTGCTGCCCTTCACCTAGTGCCAGTACTTAGACTTTATTATTCCAGTTAAGGAAATCATTCACAGGCATACTCAAATCCAGCCTAATCTAGACAACTACTCATTGAGACTCTTCCAAGCTGATTCTAGATTACACTACATTGACAATTAAAACTTACCACAAAAGCACCATGCTTTACCTTCCCTCAACTAAGAAGCTTTAGGTCAGATCCAAGCAGGTCTGGGCCCTGTGTCTGAAGTGCACAGTATCATCTGCTACAGGTACTTACTTTCCACACTTTGAGGGAGAGGGTAGCAATGAAAGGCATTAGTCAACTACCCAGGCCTAGGGAATTCCTGGATCTTATAGAAAAACCTATAGTAGTCACTGTACAGAATCAATATAATCCCTAAAAACATTCTAAATATTTATTCGTAAATACACGTAGGGAAGAGCACACCAATTGGTTACCTAATAACCAATGATCAGCCCTGAGAAGGTATACATACAAATAACCTTAAAAGAACTGAGCAGGTTGTATTTATCTATTTAGGAACATACAGATATCTATTCCTAAATAGTCAAAATGTATGTGATATGTATATAAATAATTTTTGTATGCTGTATGAAAAGAAGCAAAAAAAAGAAACAAACAGATAAAAATCAGTTGAATTTTTTAAACCAAATAAATGTAAAAGGAGAAATAAGTGCCATTGTTTCTTCAATAAAATTATTCTTTCTAAAAAAAAAAAAAAAAAAAAAAAAAAGAAGCCATGAATTTTCAGTTTAACAGTTGGCACTTACAGGGAAGGGCTTGGAGAGAGGAATAAGAAGGCAGAAATAAAGTAATTATAATATCAAAAATAAAAACAAAACTTTTAAAAATTTGGAATATAACTGGGTTTTCTTTTTCATTTTTGGTTTACCTGTATTCCCTAGATTTTCCACATGAAGAAAATGCACACTGAAATCAGAAGGTAAAATGGCAATGATGACTTTCTTCACATGGATGTATAGAATTAATAAATCAGCCTCCAAAATTATTTTCCAATCGTCTAGAAATTTGTCATATTTAATCAGTTGTACCTTGTGACTTGATAATATGTAAGTGTGGTCAAGCCATTTCAAAAGCATTTACTGCTGAATATGCTAACATTCTGCCCTTCACTGGGAGAACCACTCAGCAGAGGAAGCAGTTTTCAGACTCCAAGTCAGGCTTCCATCTCTCAGCAGCTTCATACAGACTCACTGCCTGCCACCAGGCCTTGCTGGCGATGAAGCTGCGCTTGAAGCTTTCTGAACCACAATCCCTTTTCTAAAGGACTTTGCTGAGCCTAAAATTGTTTTCTATTTTTAAGAGCACAATTTTAAGCTGTGTAAATCTTTGATTTAGTATTCCTTCATGTGTGTTTTATTTTCATAGCTGTTTTTTATATTAATGGATATTGCTTTCTTTTCATTTTATCTCAAGCTTCTGTTGAGAACATAGCCACATGATCTATTGTCCCCAGGCATGACTCAAATTTTCTCATTACTACAAGACATTAAGTTGCCAAGATATGATTTCCTTTAGTAAGTGCCTTTTATGCCATCCATGTTGGAGAGTTTTTGTGACTGTTATTTAAAATTCATTGCCCTTGCAATCAGTCTCAGTGTTAAAAAACAAAGGACTATGTGTTGGAATCGAGAGATACCAGAAATACAAGCCAACGGGCACTGTCCTTTTAGGCAGAAGCCACCAGGGCAGACTCCCGACCCACATGAAACCTGAGCAGTCACCTGGAAACTCCGAACATACTGCTCCTTGGCATTGCCATTCCAAATGTGTTCCTATCAGCTGCACACATTTCTGAATATGTGGATGCAAGGAGAAGACCACAGAAGTGGAAAATTGGAAGGCAGAAAAAAAATCCCCTAAGGCAAAGATTTAAAGTTAATTTTAAAGAATGTTAGGTGGCGAAAGCTTGCTGGAATTTGATAAAGGCAAGGAGCACAATAGACGGCATCTGTTTGGATGCTTAGGGACTGGGTGAATTGGCTGATAAGAAAATGAAATTGTGTAAACAAAGTGAAGGCAACATGAAGGAGTTCAGTCCTGTTGAGGACTTGCTTAACAGAGCACAGAAAACTGTCACCTTATCTATCCAAGGAAGTGATGTCTTATATGTTTGCAACTAGTACAATATACATATATACATAAATATATGCATGTATATATGGAGTAGATAAAAACTGCCTCATTTAAATCACTGCTGTGTATGGTAACAATATATTCCTGTATCTTTATGACATGCATTAAGCAACAGTGAGTGATTTAAAATGCAGGGTTATAGGAAATGTCTCTGGGAAGTGAAAAAATAACGTATTTTATATATGCACAGGCTTAAAAGTTACTAAGATAATAGTCATATTTGGTAATTATGAGTGAGGCCATCCTTTTTTATCTCTTTGATTTATAATGTGCACTTAAATCTAAGGCCTCCAGGCACATGTAAATTGCAAAATCGCAAATGATTTAAACAATGGCATAAGTAACAATGGCACTTAAGGATAGCATTAGCACCACACTATCACTGTTACTCATAGCTGCAGACCAGTTATGTTACCTCAGAAATGACGCTGCTGTATTAGTCTCATTCTTGTCATCATATATTCCAGTTCAATAGCATTACTTTCAAAACCATTTAACTTTAAATCATAAACATTTTACATTGTGCTTTCCAGAAAACTCTATAATAATAATTTTATATTGGAATCAATGTTTTTTTTTAATTTTGCTAGGGTGACATTATTGTTTTTATTTAAAAATAAACAAGAGAGGCCTAGAGAGATGGCTCAGCCGTTGTGTTTAAAGTCATGGTAAAGGACTTGGGTTTGGATCCCAGAACTCATGTGATGGTGGCTTTCAACTCAACCCCCATGTAACTCCAGTTCTAGGAGCCCCTCTATCCTCTTACAGTCTCTGTGGGTACTGGGCACATACATTTTGCACATATACTCAAGAAAGCTCATACAATTAAACTTAAACTTAAAAAACATTTTAAAAAGGATTCAAAGGCAAGATATTCTGGGCTAGAATACACATTTAAACATCAACAGTCTTATGAGGTAGAATTATATATGTTTATATATTAGAAAGAAATCAAGAAGCGAAAAGGATATTGCTTTCTTTCATCATACTGTTAACGACACAGCAAAGCTCAAATACAGCCTGCAGTGGTTTGAATGAGTGTGGCCTCCATGGGCTCATGTATCTGAATGCTTGGAGGACTCCTGGAAAGGAATAGGAGGGGTGACCTCACTGGAATAGGTACGGCTTTGTTGGAGTCAGTGAGTCACTGAGGGTTGACTTGGAGGGTTGGAAAGCCTATGGCAGGCCCATTTTCTGTTCTCTCTCTCTCTCTCTCTCTCTCTCTCTCTCTCTCTCTCTCTCTCTCTCTCTCTCTCTCTCTCTGTCTGTCTCTCCTGGCTGAGGATCAGGCTGTAATGTTGCTCTGTTACTTCCCCAGCACCATGCTTCACTGTGTGTCACCATGGTCCCCACCTAGATGACAGATGACTAAGCCTCTGAAACTGCAAGCGAGGCTCCACTTGCTCCCCATTATTAGTGTTGCCACAGTTTCTCTTCACAGCACTAGAACACCAACGAAGACACAAACTTACATTGCTTTTGTTTTGAAACAAGAAATTTTTCTATTGTCATAATTACTTCAGGTTAATTTCCTTATTTTTTAAAAAGCAAATAATTATAAACTATCTATTATCGTTTACACTAGCATGTATTTTTAATCCGCAGCAGCCAAAGGAAACGTGCATTTTGAACAGTTTTCAACTTTCTGTCTCCTCTCCTCCCCTTCCGCTTTTTTCCCTGTGTCTGCCCCTCCTTTTCCTTGCCCAGCTCTTCCCTTCCCCTCTCCTCTTTTTTCTCTTTCCCTTCCCTATTCCCCTCCCCTAGTCCGGCCTCTTTTCCTGCTCCTCCCTCTTCTCTTCCCTCTCTCTCACCTCCCCTCTTCTCCTCTCCCTTTTTGCTCTCATGTTTGTGGTTGGAGAAGAGAAAAACTGCAACCAAACAAGATGATGAAGCAGGAAATGATTCTGAAGTAGGCAACCAAGGCAGTGTTAGCTATCAAAATGGGCTGCAAGGGAAGTGGTTGCAGCCTGATGACTTAGGAAGTGACATAGCTGGGTCACTATAGGTACTCATATAGGTACTAGTAAGAGGGAACTCGCTTCAGAACTCCTGAAGCCTCAGCAGGTTCCTTGGTGGTGTGGTTTGAGACTTAAGTAGCACAACTGAACAGAAAAGGGGGATGGGGAAGCCTGTGGGCTCTAGAAAGACCTTGAGATTTGTAGGATAAATTTCCTTAGAAGAAGGACAGCATATGAAAGCCAAATCCACTCCTAACGTTGAAGGGACTTTTATGTTTTTAAAGGAATACCAACTACTTTACAATGAACTTGAGGACAATGTAGCAGGACAAAAATATCTAATAGAATCATGCTCAAGGACACAGCAATATCAGAAAAGGGGTTGGTATTGTTTCTGTTAGTTAGTTAGTTAGTTTGTTTGTTTTGTTTTACTGAAGTGCCCATCTGCAGAACTGATTAACTTTTTAATACATACATCCCCCAGAGGCACACTCATTTTTATGCTCTTCTCAGAAGCAGCCTCCAGGAGCCAAACCTACATAGCAAAGCTTCTTCTCCTGCTTCTCTGTCCCCAAGTTCTACCTCAGTAGCTGCAGCATGAAATCCCAAATTTCAGGTGACTAATAATCCTTGCTATGTGAAATTAACTTCTCATGTTCCCTGTCAGTGTTGGACAATGGGCTTCACAACAAATGAACAAAGAACAGATCTAAGGACGAGCGTGCTTGAACAAATAAACTTCACTGGTGCTATGATAATGGCAAATGTAAGATGTGATTGAATTAGCCTTTGTTCAAGAACCTTCAGAAGAGTGAATCTTGATGTTAAACACCCTTATGTACAGTGTTCTGAAAAGCTGGAGGAAAGGAAGTGGAAAAGATAACTATAGGCAAATGTTAAATATAACATATCACCAGAAGGGTGGAAAGTAAGAGTTCTTTAACCTTGCTAGTTCATTTACCCTGTAGTGACAGAGAATTAAGATTAAAATGGCCTTTGTAAAAATAATATAGAAATTAGATGTTATGTGTGCTTGACTATTTTATTCTAATGTCAGCTCTGTGATAAGATACATGTATACATGTGTGCATGTGTGTGTGTTCAAATGTGTGTGCATATGCATGTGTGCGACAGAGAAGGGGAAGAAGAAAGAGAAACTTTGATGCATTATCTGCTTTCAAAATGTGTCCTTGTTTCAGCCTATAAATTAGGATTCATCACATATAATCCTTGTCTTAAAAAACCTGTCTTGAACATGGATAGTATTTCCAACTGCAAGAAGCTTCCTTAAATTTCTTGGACTGCATTTCCATCTGTAAGACCTTTCCGTACACTTCTTGGATTGTTTTTAGTTGGGTTGTGGCACAGACTGTATGGACAGAGGAGAATCATTACATTAGCCTAGAAATATCACTGTGAGAATAAATAGTTTACGTCATCTTCTAAACCTATAATGAAATCCACTACAGAGTCGAATCATGAATTTTCTTTGAGCTTCCCTGTTTACTGAAAAGGAGAGAAAAGAAGGGGAAAGTACCTAGCCTCATTATAAATTCCTGACTACACAGTAACGGTGCAGCTCCCAGCGATTCATCACCTTAACACTGCTTTGTTTCTATTGACAGATCATTTTAATAACCACAATTCTCCAGGTGATGGAAAGTATTCCGCACTTCTGAGCTCAAGCAATTTATTAAACTGCCTATAACAGGACCTCTTTGGTAATTCCTCCTTACCGTGTGTGTGTGTGTGTGTGTGTGTGTGTGTATACATATGTATGTATATATATATGTGTGTGTATATATGTATGTGTATGTATTTATATATGTATGTATATAGTATATATAATATACTCTTAAAAGTACACTTGAATAACAATGTAACAATGATTGCCTTTCCAGAAAATAGTTTCAGTTTTTAGCTAGATCTGATAGAGAATACAGAATTATTTAAACAGGAGAGACTCTGACTACTTGTATATTATTTTCTGTGATGGTTGGCCCTATCACTGAGATCATCTGACTAAAATTGTCAAATATTCCAATTGAACATATTTTTTAAGGTAGAAAACTAATAAATAAATCACTGTCAATCTGCAGTGCTACATAGGATTAGAAGGCCAGTAAGCACCCATATGATCCATCCTGTCTATTTGCCGAAGTTCACTACCAAGTCCTCCCTCTGTTCTGTATAACGAGAAGTGAGAACCTGATCTTACTCTTTTTATCATGGCTGGTCTAAGAACCAAGATTGCAATGACATTAGTTTTTACCCTTAACCATATCTCCCAGTTTAAGTTAATGATGTGAAAAGACCCCGGGAAAATGCACTCCAGCCTTACTCATGACAACAGAGCTTACTCACTTCATGTTTTGAATATTGAAGCTAAACACACTATACTTACCCATGTAATAAGAAACCAGTGTTTTATGATGATGAGCTCCTTTGTGTCTCTTTCATGCTATCAACTAGCTGGATGGAAACTGATTGGAGAATAGACTGGGAAAAGGTTGTAGTTTTTAGTCTGAGAAAAAAAACATACATGACACTTCAAAAGGCTGTTTTCCCTACCCCTCCTGATTTTGTTCTTCAGTTCATTTCCTTATTTCTTGCTAAAGCTATTTTGCCAAAGGCTACAATATACCAAGAACTAGAACTAGTGGAGTGTAAGTAAATCGGCTTTGAAGCTAAGTGGCCAAACTGCCTCCCTCAGGCAAAACTATCTCTTTATGATGAAGCAAGATTCCTTTATAATAGGCCTGGTGGACTTGTAAGGGATTACCTAAGTGTCAGGCCCAGTTCAGAGCTTACTTACAATGCCACTTTGAAGGAGAAAAATACCATGTTTGCTCAAGTAAGCCTTAAAAGTAATACACAGGCTTTACTTGCTCTTTTCCTTCTGCAAGCAAGGTACAATAAAATTAGGGACCCCAAAGCCCTATGATCAGCACCAGGCAGAGAGCTCATGACTAAGTTGTTGCGATTTACAAAAGGATTTGTGAGAACTAATGTGCCTGGCTCCACCAGCTTCAGAGTCCTTATAGAATCATGAACCTTTTCATATGAAGGCACTACGGCTTATGGAACCATCTGAGGAATTGAGACAATCTAATCTGGCCCTGGGCTTTTCTCCCTGGCATACTCTCAAATGTCCCCCAGAGATTATTTTGAGCAAATTCATCCCTTTTCCTGTCCTTGGAAAGTCTTGCAAATCATTAAACACTTACATTTCTATATCGCCATATTGTTAAAACTCACGGAGAATGAAGAACCAGCCTGAATGAGGTTTACTAGCAACGTTTTTGGATTTCCCCAGTGTTTCTTAGATGCAATGTCATGAGAAATTCTTTTGCTAGTCCTCTAATTTTTGTTTTGCTCTCAGTGTACGATGTGATTTCTTTCTACTCACAGAGACATTAATCCCATAAATAAGGAAAGCCAATAGTGAGAAAAGAATTCCCCACCAAATTGCTGCAAGTTTCCAAATACTCTAAAGACTACCAACATTCCACTTCAGATGTTATTTCAAGTTAATAACCTGAAAATATATCTCAGTGGTAGAACATTTGTTTCTACTGCACAAAGTCCCAAGCTCCACCCACAACATTCCACATATATAAAATCTAAACTTCCCACTTTTTCAGAATGTTCTTTGGTTATGAATAAACCCAAAACCAAAAGTTATTTGTGTAACTGAACAGAATCAGTTATCTTCAATCCAATTGAGTACTCAGGTTTTCTTCTTGATTGATAGGAATCTATTAACTGTTTTGGAATAAGAGGGCCATGTTGATTCTCCCTAAGCAGACTGTGTGCATGCAAAGGAAGGCCCTTCTGGCCCTGCTCTTCAATCCAAGGAAGACATTTTGCAGAGGTAAGGATACATCCCAGAAGTCTGTACTGCTTGCCATTTCCAAGGAACTTACTTTACTCAAAGTTAAAGCCAGCATTCAAAGACACATATCACTAAATTTATTTCCACTTAGTTTCTGCCTGTGTTTTATGTGTTTATGATTTAGCACTTCAAATTTGGCATTTTGACAACCAACATATGTACACTGCTGGTGGATATAATTTTAGTTTGGTATTTTATGTAGGAATATTTTTACCTTATTTGATTAATATATCCTGTTTATGAGATATCTTCACTTTTTTATTTTTAGGTTTTATCTTAGAGAAAAAATGCTGCTTGATGTTTATTGTTATTCAGAATAAATATCAAATGGTAATTAAATAAAGTCTGACTTTAAAAAAGCTAGATGATGAGTGTTTAAAAATTTATATTTCTATTAATTTTATTCTTACTGCTCAGTTTTAATTGAATTTTTCTATCTATAACCAGACATTTAAATGTGAACAGGGACTCCTACCTCAACACTAAGACTTCTAGAGTGAAGCAAATGGAGTGTCACATTTATGTGTGCAGGAAATACAGACTAGAAAAATGCATGCTAGTTTTCTTCTATGAGGGCTGCTGTTTAGCATATTTTTATTGTGTTCAATTTAATTTTCCTAAATGCTGTTTCTTTGGGGAAAAACCGATGACTTGCCCTCTTTCATACTTACCAAATGAAGCATTTCCACGCAGTAAACAACTTTCAATGTTTCCTTTGCTCAGAATATAGATAGACCAGGACATTCATAAGCCAATTGAACATATTCTGCTTCACTCACAAGTGGAGAGTTTGTATTGGTGCGGAATAATTGTCTGTATTCTGTCAATCATATTTTAAATAAATGCTGATTGGCCAGGCAGGAAGTATAGGTGATAAACCAGACAGGAAGTAGAGGCAGGGAGAGAAGAACAGGAGAATGCTGGGAAGAAGGAAGCTCTTTCCGCACTCCTGCCCAGACCATCAAAGAAGCAGGATGTGACCTGCCCCACTGAGAAAGGTACTGAGCCTTGTGGCTAACATAGATAAGGATAATGGGTTAATATATGTTATAAAAGCTAACACAAAGCCTGAGCTAATGGGCCAATCAGTTTATAACCTAACATAGGTCTGTGTGATTTTCTTTGGGACCTAATGACTGTGGGACCTGGTGGGAGGACAGAAACCAACCAGGCCGTAATGCTACAGAATGGCAGCCAACGTGGATAACTGCATCCACAGAAAGCCTGAGAAAGCTTGGGAAAGAATAGAGTAAAGCATGTTTTCTTGGTAGCAGCAATTTCTCAGGTCTGCTCTGCTTGCTTGAGGCAAGCAAGCACTCTCATCTAAGAGAGGCTTCCTGACTCAGCTTTAGTTGCAAAACCTTGCAGCTCTTACATAGTGTTGCCAAGAAACACTTACATAGTGTTGACGAAAAGCCGACTGCATGCTTTTGGTTCTCAGCTGTAGCAGGAAAAAAGCTGCACCATTTTAAGATGCTGGCTTTCTGGGCCATCCTGCCAGGGCAAACTCTGACTTTTGCAGGCAGGCGGTCTGACTCCAACTATGGAGCATTTGAGTGTTGTTTGTAGACACACTGTTGCAGCTTGCTTGCTGGCAAGGACCTTGAAATGCCATAGAGTTGTGGCTAAGGAATGGGCTGGATCCAGCCGTCAAAGCCACGGCTTTTATCCTACCCATATTGCTTGGTAAATTAAAGACTCATGTGGTCAGAAAAAGAGAGATATACAGCAAAGAGAGATTCAAAGATGAAGAAAACCTCTAAATGGTTTACAGTGTGTTAAAAATATATGCAGGCTAAAGGTTAAAGTTCTTAAAGTAAAAAAGAAGAAAGAGAGTAGTTAGGTGTGGAGGTACACACCTTTAATCCCAACACTTGGGAGGCAGAGGTAGAATGACCTCTGTGACTTCAAGGTGTGGTATCACGTACCTTTCATCCCAAAGCTTGGGAGGCAGAGGCAGACAGATCTCTGTGAGTTCAAGGTGTGGTAGCACACACCTTTAATCCCAGCATTGGGGAGTCAAAGACAGGTGGATCTCTGTGAGTTCAAGGATAGCCTGGTCTACAGAGGGCATTCCAGGACAAAGATACAGAGAAACCCTGTCTTGAAAAACCAAAAATTAAAAATAAAAGAAATAGAGCTTAAAATAAAGCCACATAAAGATGGAAAACTCACAGAGAATCTTTTTACTGTATGTTATTATGCTCTCTTTGAATTGTTTAAATGCTGAGGAAGGAGCAACAGCTGCTAAAAGATAGTTGCCTATAAATGCTGCTAAATTAATCCAAGATAGGTATTTTGAAAATACCTTGACTTCAAAATTGAAGTCAAATGTATGCTACTTTGGATAAGAGATTTTGCTTTTGTTTCCACAGGAAATGAGAGGCTGTGGATTCATTCTGAGTTAAGAAAAATCAGGTTTGATCAAGGGAGACCACCTGAGAAATCTCCAGTAGGAACAGATGACCCAGATGATTGAGTTCTACAACCAGAACAGATTTAAGACTGCTGCCTGAGATGATCAAGCCTCACAGGATACTCCAGTCAGGACTTGATCATAACTCTAAATTTTCTTTAGG
>PVIU01020959.1:0-32728 GCA_004026605.1 Ondatra zibethicus | reverse complement strand
TCCTCTATCACCCATCTAATAAATGTTTAACTCTGCATAGTGCGCCTACCCAGCTCTCTTTGGTCCGTCAGTAGCGCCGCACAGCCCATATGGGGACCCGGAGACTAGCCGCGTGGCCGCCCGCCCGCCACAGAGACCGCGTGGTCTGGGGACCTGCAGCAAGCTGCTGGGTCACCCCTTCTTTTAAAAAAACACAACAGGCGCTAGGAGCAGAAGCATGGGCAACCTTAGAGCAGCCACAGTGGAAGCAGCCCTCCCCAGCAAACATCATGAGTCCTGCTTGGCTATGTAGGAATCTCTCCCATAATCCTTCCCTACTTATGAGGTTGCAATTAGGGCAGAGAGGGGTGGCCTGGATATTCGGGTGACCTTTTAGCCACCTCCTTCCATCCACAAACCCTGCTTTGATGAACTTTGGTGAACAGGCCCAGACAAACTGAGAATCCTCATATACAGCAGACGTGAGCAACTATCCATTTATCCCAGAGAGGGCGTCTGTGGAAGACCAAATAAATTATTCCACCCAAGTTAGCGACGTAAGTTAGTGTATTTGTTGACGTTACTTACAAGAACATAGGTGTTTCCAAAGCAACTGAACCACTGGAAAGCCCACCCCAACATGACAGCTCGTGAAAATTACATCCCATCCCGGGAGCTCCACTGCACAGACGCCCCCCCCCCAAACACATACACACAGCTGCTTCTGCTCTTGTAACCTGGAGAGCAGGGGTGGGATGAGGTGGAGATTGTGAATCTTCAGCTCTCTGAGCTTCCTGAGCATCTTAAACATCGGGACAGCGTTTAGCTTCCAGCGTCCTGTCAGTGCCTTCAGTTTCCTGAATCTTAGCCTTTCTCCTCGTTCAGGAAGGAGTGCTTTAATCGCAAGGAAATAGTTGTGTAACAGCAGAATAAGTAAAGTAAAAACAGACCATTTGGTGGACATCCCCAGCACAAGCTGTTGGAGCAAAACAAACAGAAGCCAGCTTGGTGCACACCTGAAATCGCAGCATTCAGGAGACTGAGGCAAGAGGAAGCCTTGATCTATTCAGACCCTGTCTAAAAAAATAAATCATAAAAAATACAGAAAAGAGGAGACATGTTGAGAGAGTTTAAACCACACTGCCATTAGATTTTATTTTAAAAAAATTGAACTATTTTTATTTTATTTTATGTGTATGGGTGTTTTACCTGCATGTATGTCTGTGTACCCCATGCATGCCTGGTGCTCACAGAGGTCAAACTTTTATCCTTATTATTAATATTACAATTTTTTGAAGCAGGGTCTTACTGTGTACTCCTGGCTGATCTGGAACTACCTATGTGGACTAGGCTGGTCTCAAACTCACAGACATCCACCTGCCTCTGCTTACCAAATATTGGGATTAAAGGTGTGAGCTACCATACCTGGCTTAATATATTACTGTACTTATTTTAATGTGAAGGATGGCATTCACGAATACATATGCAGTATGTATTGATATAGTAGTACAATACAGTATGCAGAAATAAAACCATACATAAATAGATCCAACTACTGGCCGTCTGGAGGATGGAAGAAAATACTGATCATGTCAGTTTTACTCTTGATCTCAGTCAGGAAATGGGCACCATGTGTTTTCACAAAGAAAGCATAAGTAATATGATACCTTATCCATTTGGGATGTTTGTATACCGATAGGATTATTAGAGAGATGGATTCTGCTGAGCTTTCTGTTCATAATAAGGCACTATGTCCATCAAGAGGTGAGGGTGGAATGCCCCAGTTTCACACCCACAGTCCTTCTGGTACTTATGTGATGTGTTTCCAGCGTTTAACCTGCTCAGTCCCTCCCCAGTCCGGAGAAATGTTAAGTATCTAACTCAAAAAGTTGTACGGATTAAAAGAAATAGAGATTGTAAATGACTCCATGTTGGGGTCCTCCTTGTAGCTCTGAGCAGCCTGTGGCCAGTCCCCTACAAAGCCCCCTTTCTCAGCATCTGCTCCAGCCTCGTGATTGTTCACCCACAGCTTCCTTGTTTTTTACCTTCACTTTTTTGGCCTTCCTTCTCTCTAATTTTATGTGGGAAGCTATCTCTTTTTACATGAATGAGGTATGGTAACTTGTCTAAAACTTCCCCCCCCCAACCAATTAAAATCCTTTGTTGCTGGAGTAGGTAGCCATTTAATCTCCCTCCGTTCTTGGTAGTTGCAGTTTCTTCCTAAGTGTAGAACATGGCTGATGACTTAACCTGTCTTCCAGAGCAATGGTTTTCAACATTTTCTTTTTTTGTTTATTTGGTTTTTTTGGTTTGTTGAGACAAGGTTTCTCTGTTGCCTTGGAGTCTGTCCTGGAACTAGCTCTTGTAGACCAGGCTGGCCTCGAACTCACAGAGATCCGCCTGCCTCTGCCTCCCGAGTGCTGGGATTAAAGGCTTGTGCCACCACTGCCTGGCTTCAACATTTTCTATTACTATAACCTACCTAGTTAAAAAAAAAAACCTTAAATTTAAATTAAGTACATAAAATTTGAAGATGCATACATGCACGCAGAATGTGGAACTGGAAGAATTTTCTGAAACCTAGCCTATCCTCACATGTTACAGATTTTGGAATATTCTAATTTTGCTTCTGTTTCTTTATTTGGGAAAAAAACTGGTTGTAGATCACAAATTTGATTTGATAAACTTTGGATTAAGTAGCAATAGCAAAACAATTCTGGTAGGAAAATCATGCTACAGTCAAAGAAGCTGATATCAAAATGCTATCTTGTTATTTTTCTATTTTTCTCATATATAGGTGTGGTGTCCATGCAAACATGTTCAAATGTACATGTGTATGTGAGGGCATCTTATACCTATATGATCATATGTGAGTATGGAAGCCGATGGTTGACGTTGAGTCTTCCTTGATGGCACCCCACCTCATCAGAGCTCACCAACAGGGCTAGTCTAGTTAGCTAGCTTGGTCCAAGGATCCTGTCTCCTGGCCACCATACCCACCCAGCATTTCCATGGGTTCTGGTCTCCAGAATCATGTGTGTTGCTCTTGTGGTAAGTACGTTAACTACTGAGCTATTTTCTCAGCCAGTGAATGTTATCATCATCTCAACTCCACACACACATCTGGTGTTGTAAGCAGGGGAAGTGCTTTCTCAGCTCCAGTGGACCTTCCCTTGCTGGGACCTCTCAGTTGAATTTAATAGAACTGTATCAGTTACAGCCATTTCCCCTTTCCCGTTTCTGAGTCTTGTTCAAGAGTCTACAAGAACACAGATAAAAGAGGAAGGTTGGGTTGGAATGGGAGAATTCCCTGTCTTCTCCCAGCACTGACTGAGGTGATGCTGGCTCGATTTGAGAGCCTCTTAAAAAAACAGCCAGCTCTTTGCATCCTTGGGTTTGCATCAGCTAACCATGGATAGAAAGTGTCGTTTTATCCAGGATGCTTAGGTCTCTGTTGCACACACACACTTTTCTCCTTGTATAAAAACTATTAACAAGCCAGGCGGTGGTGGTGCATGGCTTTAATCCCAGCACTCAGGAGGCAGAGGCAGGCGGATCTCTGTGAGTTTGAGGCCAGCCTGGTCTACAAGAGCTAGTTCCAGAACAGGCTCCAAAGCACAGAGAAACCCTGTCTCGAAAAACGAAAACAACAACAACAACAACTATTAACAAGCATTTCCACATTGTGGGTATTACAAATAGTCTAGAATTATAATTTATATGCAGAACAAGACTTTGCATTAGGAACTTGAACATTTGAAGTTTAGAATTCTGGGAAGGATGGAGAGTCTTAGAACTAATTTCCCACATATACCAAGGATCAATTACATGGAATTTTTGGACTTGTAAATATTATGCCACGCTCTTAAATTTATTTCCTTATCCGATTGGATTTCCAATTAGCCAGTTGAAAGTCTGTTTGATTTCTCTAGGTTAAAGGGTGAAAAGTAACTAGGGGAAAGGTAACTATCGTGCATACACAAGGGCAAGCATCCCCTGTGCCCCCTGAGGTCAAAGGTCCTTTCTAGAAGTTAGTTGTTGAGGACCTTCCCCTTCACCAAGTGAATTAGCTTAAACCACTTTAAACAAAAATGAAATTTCTTTCTTTCCTCCCCCTCCTTAATCCTTTTCTATTTGTTTTTGTTGTTTTGTTTTTTTGTTTTCTTTTGTATGAAGTTAGAAGTTACCTCTTTCCGGTTAAGTGAGATATGCTGATTGGAGCAACTTTGATTTTTCAAAAGAAGTAGTTTAACTCCTTCACTGCCAGATTAGCCATTCATATTTCTTCTCTTCATATGAATGTGAGCTCTGTTTCTAAGTGCACAGTAGAGAGGATTTCTAGCCCAGTCTCTGAAACAGTTTTGGCTTCTTTTCTTCTTTCTGTAATTCGCATAGTAAGAAACTCCATGTTTACATTGGAACTGAAGACATAAATTTATAGCAGAAAATTTAGTTTTTTGAAGCCAAACTTACCCCTAGACATTACTTTGGCATGTTTTATTACTGTGTTGATAAGCTACAGCATTTTTTGTATCTACTCTTTTGGGTTTTCGAGACAGGGTTTTTCTGAGTAACAGCCCTGGTTGTCCTGAAACTCGCTTTGTAGACCAGGCTGACCTTGAACTCACAGAGATCCACCCGACTCTGCCTCCCGAGCACTGGGATTAAAGGCGAGCGCCATCATGCCTGGCTGTATTTTTTTTTAACTGTTGAAAATGAAAAGCCAGCTGTAGTCAAAGAAACACAGTGGGCATTCAGGCAATGTCCCCATGCCCTGTCCTCTCCTTCTGGCAATGTGGTGTGGGGAGGACACACTTGTCCTAGCTGCTGGGGTCTTTCCAGTGCTGCAGAGCTGTGGCCCCTCCTGAGCCACCTGAATTTTTAAAATTGGAGAATTCCTCGGGGAATACAGGGGAGGCTTGGCCCTATGTCTAATAATTTCCCTAATCGCTTTTCTCCCCTTGACCTAGGGAAAACCAAACAAAGCCACGTTCCTTCTCCAGTTTTCCCTATTTATGAACTTTCCCCCAAATTACCAAGAACATAAATAAAAGTAGAGAGGCGAGGTGAAGTGGGAAGACCCAGCGCCTCATTCTAGAGTGGTACCCAGCGAAGTTATTTTGGCTCAGTTGGGGCCTCACATTTTACCCAGAAGGGAACAAAAACCCAGCCCTCTGTTCTACATCTGCCATTCAGCCAACCCTGGGTAGTCTCATCCACCATGAAAGTCTCCCGAATGAACACATAGATTCTTTTCCCCTTGTTATTTTGTTGTTGTTGTTTGTTTAGGTTTTTTTGTTTTGTTTTTTCTGAGACAGGGTTTCTCTATGTTGCCTTGGAGCCTGTCCTGGAACTAACTCTTGTAGACCAGGCCGGCCTGCCTCTGCCTCCCCAGTGCTGGAATTAAAGGCGTGTGCCGCCACCACCACCCAGCCTTGTTATTCTTTGAGTAATGTATTTTAAGAAATAGGTTATGGGCTATTGTAAGTAGTCTAGAGATAATGTGTGTATATATGAATACTATCTCATTTTCTGAGGGACTTCACTATATGAAGATTTAGGTCCTGTGGAGAGAGGGTCACCGTGAGCCTGGTTCCCACAGATGCAGAGGGAAATGCCTATGGTTTGTGGACTTGTGGACATTATGTAACAGTTCTCAAGCTGTGTGGTGATCTGATCACTAATTAATTAGTCAGAACTGGGCGGGGATAGGGGGTGGGACAGGGGTTCTTTTATTTCCTCCAGGTTCAAGGGTTAAAAGTAATGGGGGAAAAGTAACTCATAAACATGCTTACTGAACTAATTTTGGGATTTATCCAGAGAAATAGTTTAACATTGAATCTAGCCAGACTTGTTTTGCTTGAGTTCAGATGGGTGTTGGCATTGTGTAGACTTAGCACCTAGCTGCTTACCAGGCCCGGCCCTAGGAATGGAGGCTTTCAGTACCCCAGCCAACTCCCGCCCGCTCTGCCCTGTAACCCAGAGAGTTAAAACTAGAACGTTTTTCTTTAGAACTGAAGACACATGTACCAATGCACTACTGAAACCAGGTTTGTGTAACAAAGTCGTCTTTAGAGGTTAGTTTGGACTGTCTGATTTTCTTATCCATCTGGGGAAAAATGGCTGGTTCATAAGCCTCAAACTTGATTTGACAAACTTCGATTTCAATTTTTAAAAAAAGCTTTCCACAGGGAAACACTCCATAAGACCAAAACTGAAGCATTTGCTCTGCACTCAGGACAAGCTGGCTTTTCTGCAGACTCCTTCATCTTCCTCACCCCCCCATCCCTCTACCCCCAACCCCTACTCCATGGCCTTTCCCTTCAGGCTGTGGGAGCCCCAGCTCCTCTATCTAGTAGCAATGTTTTCCTATGGCAGCTCAGCCTTCCTCTTTATTTCTGTGCTTTGTTTTTGTTGTTGTTGCTGTTTTGTTTTTTGGAGGGAGGTGTTCAGTGTTACCCAAAACATACATAAAAAGAGATGTGTGGTTGGAACAGGAAACTCCAGTCTCTTCTCGTGGCACCAGCTGAGGCGATTTGGTGGAGGCCAATCATTCATTGTCGTCTGAGGGGTTGTTGGTGTTTTTTGTTTTGGATTTTTGAAACAAGATTTCACTCTATAATGCAGGTTAGCCTTGAACTTGAGACAATTCCCGTGCCCCAAGCATCCAAGAGCTGAGATTACAGATGTGAGCCACCACTGGCTGCCATTCTTTACCCAGAAGGAAAATACGGTGGCCTTTTGTATCCCTGGGCCTCCTATCTGCCATTCTCTGAAACTGCCACCCTCATAAGAGGAGACCCCATATTTTACCTAGCAACAGCAAACACGTGTACACAGACACATAGCTGAAAATAATGTTTTTTGAAATTAAAACCTAATCTCACATGTTTGGCATGTTTCATATCCTTCCTTCCTTCCTTCCTTCTTTCCTTCCTTCCTTCCTTCCTTCCTTCCTTCCTTCCTTCCTTCCTTCCTTCCTTTCTCTCTTTCTGAAAATTGGACACATTTGATTTAATAAACTTTCTGTTTGGATTTTTGATATTGTTATTGTTTTAATAGTTCCAACGAAGGGAAGGGCTTGCTGTTGTGAAGCAGACCGTGACTCACATGTCTTCTCAAATTCCACTGTCCCAGCTGGGAGACAGGCCATGATACCCCTCAGCTGGTCATGGTCAAGTTCTTTCATTTGTAGCCACTTTTCTTTTCTTTTTTTTTCCTGTTTATAAGTTTTCAGAACGAACAAGTGTTATGGCAAAAATAAAATGGTGCCGTTCCCTGAGTGGGTGCAGCAGGCAGCGGGCACGAGAGGACAGCGGGGCCATAAAGGCAGCTGGTCCCAGGCAGGGAGCCAGTGGCATATGAGAGACAGAGACCTATCAGGCACACCATGCAGAGAAAGTGGGTATTTATTTACTGGGTTATGGAGGGGAAAGGGAAAGGAGGGAAGGGGAGAAGGGAGAAGAGCAGAGAGAGCAGCAGAGAGAAATGGGGGGTGAGGAAAGAAGTGGGGAGAAGGGAGAGAGGCAGAAGGTGCCTCTTCTAGAGAGAAGAACTCAGACTAGAAGCAGAAGGAGATCTGCTTGCCTCAATGGACGGGGAGGGGGTGGGTGGGGCTTGTCTCTTAAAGGGACAGGACAGACCATTACAACAGGAATATGAATAAAAGATGAGAGTGTGATTGTAATGTGGAACCCCAGCCCTCGCCTCAGTGGCTCCCAGGCGAGGGAAGTCCAGAAGGAAGCAGTTAGGCTGTGGGTTCCATACCTGCCGCTTACCCATAGGTAGGAAATGGTGTTCTGTCCACAAGAATTGAGTCCTCAGTGAGGACGCCACCATTTTTTAAATCTTGTCATTATTCCATAAACAGTGCGCTGTGAGCTAGGCAGCATGTATATTGTATGGTTTGTTGTAAGTTTGGAAAAGATGGCTCGTCCGGGGTTTGTGCGAGTGCTGCAGAGTTTTATCTGCCAGACTTGACCATGGGAGGGTTTTGTTGGGCTGGGGGTGGTGCATCCCCAAGCGGTTTCACCCAGATACTCAAGGACGCCTGCTCGCTCCTTTTGGACTTCTCCATTTTGTGTAATGGCTCGGATTCCATTTATTTGATTCCCTTTTAATAAGTCAGGAGCAGGAGGTTTTGTTTAATTGTGTCTAGGTGAAAGACAAGGTGATTATCACTCACCTATTCATGGCAGGTGTCAAGTGTGTTCCGTGAATTTTTGTCTTGTTGGTCTCAGCACATCTTTTATAACAGTTTGGTTTGAAACGTTCACGTGGTATCCATAAGAATAAAGGTTCTACCCAGAACACATAGCATTCCAAGTCAGAGTGGCCAGTGTTTCCTTGCAGCTGCCTCCCTAGGAGTTTCCTAGGCTCCCCAGCTTTCCACCCTAGTCCCCTTGGCACATTCTCCCTTCCATTGTGATTACAGAGGTCTCTTGAGTGAAATCACTGTGTCTTCCTTTGGTTCACAATCCCATCCCTCTGGGATAGTGGGTTCAGCTGTATTTTCTGTAAATGCCTCCCTCGTACTGAACCTGGGCAAAGCAGCTACTGTGGTCCTTGCCTGACGTTTCTTTGCCCTTGTCTTTTCCTCCTACTTCTATTAGGATTGAATTTGGCTGTCACAGACAGAAAAGTCTCACTGACAGTGAATTAAACCAGGACAAGTAACTTCTCTCACAGCAGTGTCCAGAATACAGTTGTGATAGCCTGGATAATGTTTTTAAAACTGGTTACTAATGATTTTTCATGATAGAATTTAGAGCGCAGTGAAGCAAAGCGATAATTGCTTTTAAAGTGGATTTATTGTATCGGCTCAGCACTTAACTGACAGTGGACATTTCATCTGTTGAACAAATAGTGAAAGTTCTGTGGTGAGATTCTGCATTCTGTATCCACCATTAGTAAAGGAAAATCTCTAAGATCAATAGACATTTAATTTTGACTAATCTGCTTCGTGGACCTTTTTTTCTTTTAGCCCAGCAGTCCTCAGGGGAATAAGAGAGGGACTCCAGAAAGCTGGGTCAGACTACACAATTAAAGCCATCGTGATCTGTGGAGCAAATGGCAAGTTCTGCGCAGGTAACTACTAGCTAAATCTTTCCCGTTAGCTCTAACTAGACCTCTGCCCAGACCACACGCAACAGTGCAGCGGCTGTCCCCGTGGGTCAGAAATCAGTGAGGGTAAGGAAAGGGGCACTAGAGTTGGAGTGAGAAGCATCCTGGGTGAAGGGACACATGTCTCCCAAGAGAGACCTGGACAGGACATCTCGTTCAGCATTGCCATAAACTTGCTGGGTGTCTGCTCTACGCATGTCTGTCCCTTCTACTCTGCCTGAGCTTGTGTCTATCTCTTTGATAACCTTACCTCATTTTCTCTGCCTGTAGAATAGGGACCAGAATTTGTAGCTGAAGGAGGTTGTGTGGGATTAAGTGAGATGTCTCGGCTGAGCATTCTTGACAGTCTGTGCCCAGAACAAGCTCAGGAAAGATTATCATTTTTTTCATGCTGCATCCTGAAGTGACGGTCATGTTCCTTCAGACACTCCCCCTCCCCCTCCCCACCAGGGACCGTGACACTGCTCTGCCGGGTCACTGCATGACAAGGCACAGCATGGTCAAAGTATCTGAAGTGTTGAATCATTTGGTGTAGTTTGTGGTACCTCTTTCTTTCCCTGCCCCGAAAATTAATATATCGAATATATTGATATATATTTATATATCAAATATATAAATATTGAATATATTAATATATTCAATATATTGACGGAAGTCACATGGAAATGAGGGCCATGGGCATTCATCAGACCACAGGTATTCAGTGTTTGTAATATTTGTATATTTCAGTGAAAATATACTGGTGCTACAGTCAGAAGAAACAATGGAAAAGTCCTGACCGTAGTCATCATTGCTTGCTTTGCCTGACTAACGCTATAGAGATGATTTACTAATTAAGACAAAGTGGTAATGATCTCATACATATCATAATGCTCAGCAAATCCAGGTGAAGAAGGTCAAGGAAAAGACAGATCAAAATAATACACCAACTTTACCCCAGCTATGAAATGGCTTTCTCGCTAGACTCCAAAGCTTGAACACCCACAGTGGTAGTTTGGATGCTGTGAGGCCTGGAAGAGGGACAGAATCATCGAGAACTCAATTTTCTGTGTACAGGTAGAAACTGGACTGTGATGCCAGTTCCTGGGCTGAAATGTTTTGCTTTTAGTAAAGTATCAGAAAGGACCCAGTTTGATCAGCAGACGTGTACAGTACAGTGAACCTCTAAATAGGGAGAAGTACCCTCTTAAACACGTTGGCAATATTTGCAAAACTAGGTTGGAACTAGAGCTGAAATTTGGGGGTATAGTTCAGTGGCGGGATACTTTGCGGTTTCAAGGCCCTGGGTGCACTCCCAATGTACACAGGGCTTGTCTTGGTAAACTTCTTTTAGAATTCTTCAAGCCAGCCTCCAAATCAATAGCAAAAACATAAGCAGAACTTCTCATCTGTCTGGAAATTGAATTCCTTTTTAATCCTTGTGTCAGAGCATAAATTATCAGGAAGTTTAGTAAATACTGTGGCCTAAATGACAATAAAAACATCTGACGTGGGTAGGATGGCACACAAATCAAAGTTAGCAGGTAGTTTTGCAGCTTTAAGGGGTTGTTTTAGGGAAGAAAACACCTTAAACCTAATAAGCTAAGCACCGAACACTGCAACTGACAAACTGAACAGTAACACGTGACCAAATGAAGAAGGGGATTATGAAGAGGAATTAGTGAAATGGCAAACAGACATAACTCAAAAGGAGCAATAATGTAATGTTGGTGTTTTGGGTTTTGTTTTTTTGGCAAAAGTTAATAAAAGCTTGAGGAACCTATGAAGAGATAGATCAGAGAGAGGGAGGGAGGGAGGAGGTTAGGGAGGGAGGGAGGGAAGGAGGGAGGGAGGGAGGGAGGGAAGGAGGGAGGGAGGGACAGAGAGAGGGAAAGAGGGGCTAGAGAGAGATGCTCAACAGTTAAGAGCACTGGCTGCTCTTCCATAAGACCTGGGTTTGATGCTCTCTTCTGGAGCACAGACGGGCGTGCAGACAAGACTCTCCTAGACATAAATACAATGAAAATCAGAGAAGAGGGAGAAAGCAAAACCAGTGTGTTTGAGAGCTCTGAATGTGAGTGTCGTGCTGCGCTCCTACAGCCTCAGCACTCGGGGCCAGCCTGAGCTACAGAATGTGCTTCTGGGCCAGCTCAGGTTACACAGACAGGCAGTCTCAAAAGAAAAGAGCTGGAAGGTGAGAAGGGCCACAAAATAGCATCTGGCATGACTCTGTCACTGCGGTCACAACTCTCGGTGACTGCAGTCATCTATACTGGACCTGCACAAGACAGGTCCTATCCTTAGTTATGGGCTGGGGAGGGGCACTTGGGCCTCTGCCACTCCTCAATGAACTGCTGAGGTAGATGCTGGGAGAGGGAGGAGTCATTGTCTTTGGTTGTCTACTCGCTGCTAACCACCAGCCTCACACAGATGGCGCTGGCTAAACTCGGTGGATCATACAACAAAACACCAAGACATGAATGTGGGAATGGGATTCCCTAGAGAATGGGTGTTGGTTGGGTCGGGGGACACAAGAGAGGGTGAGGATGAGTGTCATCACAATGTGTTTTATACTTGTGTGACATTGTCAAACAACACATTTAACTAATTAAAAGAGAGCTTAAAAATAAAGTGTGTATCATTGAAGATACTAGAAATATGAATTAGGAAAATATATATCTACTAAAACTGACTCCAGGAGAAGCAAGGCCCAAATAGCGTGTAACCATTACAGAAGAAGGATCAGAGCTGTGGGGTGGTATGGGCCTGTAATCTCAACTCAGGGGGCTGAGGACCCCCGAACTATGCAGTGAGTTTCCCACAGCCTGAGCTACATTAGCGACACCCTGAATCAAAAATCAGAAGGCTCACAAAGTAAATTCTAGGCCCAGGTGGCATTCTTGGCAAACTCTCCTACAAATTCAAAAGCAATGCTGCTCCAACTTCCTGCAAACATTGGAGGAAGGAGAGAAGGGGTTTGGAACTTCCTTTGGATAAGTCTCCTGAGGCTGCTGAACCAATTTCCATAAGCAATTTTTTTTAATTTAAATAACTTTTTTTTTTTAACATACCAACCAGTTTCCCATCCCTCCTCTCCTCCCATCCCATCCCCTTTCCCACCCCCCCCTCCCTATCCACTCCTGGTTCATCTCCATTCAGAAAGGAGCAGGCCTTCTGTGGACTTACACGAAGCATGGCACATCAAGTTGAGGCCAAGACTGAGTTCTTCCCCTTACGTCTCAAGGTGGGGTCAGATAATCCAGCATGGGGAACAGGTTACCAAAAGTCAACTAAGCACCAGAGAGAGGTCCTGCTGTCACTGTTAGAAGCCTTACTAAGAGACTAAGCTACACGATCGTCACACACTTGCAGAGGACGTAGGTCAGTCCCAATCAGGCTCCCTGACTGTTGGTCCAGCATCCACGAGCTCCTACAAACTCAGGTCAGCTGTCTCTGTGGGTTCCCCCAGCATGACCCCCTGATTGGTAAAACTCCTCCATAAACAGTTTTTTGAGATAGGGTTTCCCCACATAACTCTGGTTCACCTGGAACTCATCTATAGACCAGGCTGGCTTCAAACCCAGAGATCTGCCTGTCTCTACCTCCTGAGTGTCCATAATCTATTTTAGAATACTAGAAGTATCCTGTTACTTGGTTCTGGAGGCTGGAAGCTCATGATGTGACATCAGAAGCCCCTTCCACTCTGGGGTGTAGGGAGAAGCTCTGCCTGTCCCTTCTGGCTTCCTGTGGCAGGCACTGTCAATCCTTGCCTTGAAAGTATTACTCCTTACTGTAGTGCACCACACCTGTCTAGCTCTATGTGCTACCATACGGTTCATGAACCGGGCAAGGGGCTGGAGATTGAGACACACAAAGACTCACAGACAGAGACACAGATCATCCTTGATGCCAAAATCCTTGAAACAGGAATGCCCCAAGAATGCCCCCTTTATTGTGTATCAGAGCCGCTTATATAGAGATCCTTAACTGATAGCCACACCCCAGCCAAACCCAGCAGAAACCACTCCCTGCCATCAGGGAGGGTCTCGTGCTCAGAGCATTTGCAGACTGTCTCAGAGCAGAGGAAAACAAGTTGTTTACCAGAAATTCAGGATCTGGGGGGGTTCACAGCTCCCAACACCCTACCCTCTCTCTGTCTCCACAGGTTTTCTCCCCAGCAGGTCCACGATGAAGTCCCCTGATCGTAGGCAGCTCCTCTTTGCCCAGTATGATTTATTTTCCTTTTTAAAAAAGATTCATCATTTTCATTTTATGTGTATGAGTGTTTTGCCAGCATGTATGTCTGTTCCATGTGTGTGCAATGCCAGCAGAGGCCAGAGGAGGGCATCAGATCCTCTAGAACTGGAGTTAGAGATGGTGCTGAACTGCCATGTGGGTGTTGGGGACTGAACCAGGGTCCTCTTGAAGAGCAGTTGATGCTCTTGACTGCTGAGTCATCGCTCCAGCCCCCCCCCCCCCCCCCCCCCCCCCCCCCCCCCCCCCCCCCCCGTGTATCACCTCCTCTGAACTTGAACGGATCTGTAGAAGCTCTGCTTTTAAGTCAGATGAGATTCACAGGTACTTTGTGGATGTGGACACAAAATATCTGTCTCAATTTCTGTTGATGTTAGCCTGATCTTAAAGCAGTACCTGACCAGGGCAGTGTGAGCCAGTACCCGACCAGGGCAGTGTGAGCCAGTACCTGACCAGGGCAGTGTGAACCAGCACCCGACCAGGGCAGTGTGAGCCGTTACCCGACCAGGGCAGTGTGAGCCAGAATCCAACCAGGGCAACCCAACCAGAGTACTGTGAACAATCAAAAGGATAGACCAACCCTAATCTTGAGTTTTCTAAACAGGACCTCCTGGTATAGAAAAGGTGTAACAACCACTCTTGTCGTAGAAGTATGAATGCTGGGACACTCGATCAGTATTATTTATTCTAGTAGAAGATTAAAAGGATAATGATATTATTCTTTCAAGAGATGCAGGGAAGAATTATATTCAACAGTAGTTAACGTAAAGACAAACGTTCTTAGTGAACTAGAAGACAGCCATGTTTACAAGACCTACGGCAAACAGGTGGATGCTGAGTAGGAAGCTTTCCTTAGGGGAGAAAGGGAAGGCTGAGCTCCACTCATTTAGACTTAGACCCTTGCCAGCCTACTAAACTAGAAAAATAGACCCATGGTGTAAGGGTTATAAAGGAAGATAAAAACAAAACAAAACAAAATTACCCAAAGATACAGTAATGTTTGCAGGAATGGCAAAAGTATTCATCAGAAATTCATTGGAATTAAGAAAGGAATCTAATAAAACTTCTAGACATTAAACCAGTATCCAAAATTTAATTTTTTTCTCCAAGAAGTGAAATCACCTTTGGTCTCTGTGATGTTCTGTGACCGCGCTGTGTGATTAAAGACTACAGGGAGGTGTGGGCTTTGTAGCCTGACTGCCTGGGGTGGGATCTCTCTTTCATGAGTGTAATGTTCTGTCTCTTTAAGAGACAAGCCACGCCCACTCCCTTCCAGCTTCCAGCCTCAGCCTCTCTCTCTCTCTCTCTCTCTCTCTCTCTGTCCCCCCTCTCTCGGAGAGGCAGCCTCTCTCCCCCTCTCTCCCTCTCTCTCTTTCTCTTCTCTCTCTCTCTGCTCTTCTCCCCTTCTCCCTTCCCCCTCCATAATCCCCTGAATAAATATCCAACCTTACTCTGCATGGCGTGTCTATCCATGTCTCTGTTTCTTGCCTGCCTGCCACGCCTCCCTGCCTGGGACCAGCCACCACTCAGGGACCGGCAGCCATCTCTGCCTGGGACTGGCTGCTCTCAGGGCCCGCTGCCTGCCGCCACATGGCTGGGGACAGCCACCTTTGTTTGGGGACCTGCTGCCTGGTCTCTACCCCCCCACACAGCAAATCCATTACAATGAGTAATTGTAATATTTAATTGTTGTGGCTTGCACAATCAGTTAATATCTCGAAACTGTAAAGTTCTCACTGGTGATGCAGAGGATTAAACTCTGCAGGTGAGTGGGTAGGAGACTTAAAGGAGACGGCATGTGGGCCGCATGACTCAGACCCGGCCTCTCACACGGTGTGGATGAGGAGCAGGTAGAAAAGAGGGGAAAGGTGTTAGTGAGCTCTCTGCCTACACAAAAATCCCAATTAAGCCAAATCACAACAAGCCAAATTAAGAAATATACAGTTATAATGGTAGCTCTGCGCTCTCAGGTGGCTAACGCAACCATGGGGGCCAGGAAGAAACCCCGTGTTTCTCCTTTGGGAGCTCACCTGTGGGAGTGGTCCTGACCTGTAACACAGCAGGCCTGCTTGTTGGGGTTTCTGTCCTGCCCCGCTCACGCAGTCGTTAGGTCCCAAAGAAAAATCACACAGAGAGTCTATATTAATGATAAAGTGATTGGCCTATTAGCTCAGGCCCATTAGCACTTAGAACGTATATTAACCCATTATTCTAGTATATGTTAGCCACATGGCTCGGTACCTTTTTCAGCGGGGCAGGTCACATCTTGCTTCTTCTGTGGTCTGGGCAGGACTGCCAGAGAGCTTCCTTTTTCCCAGAATACTCCTGTTCTCATTGCCCCACCTCTACTTCCTGTCTGGTTTTCCTGCCTATACTTCCTGCCTGGCTAACAGCCAATCAGCATTTATTTAAAATATAACTGACAGAATATAGATGATTGTCCCACACCACTGACCCCCACCTAGGGAGGGGGGTCAGGACCTGGCATGCTGGGATTTGGAGTCCAGACCAATACAACTCCCAGGCCTGGGGGCTACGCTCCCAACTTAACATTCCAGACTCTTTGGATATAGGGATGACAGGAAATTGAAGTAGGCTCTCTTAGGAAAAAGGGGCATTGACTCAAGTCTGTCTACTTCCTGCAGGTATAGGGCGACGTGGGGAAGGGGAGAGCTAGGTGTTGATGTGTCCATGCTCAGCGAGAGGTGTACTGTCATCCTGGAGACGGCAAGCATCTGTTCCTTGGGAGAGGTGAGAAGGGCAGGTGTCCAGGAAAAAAAATATTGTTATCACCAAAGATAAGTGTGCCAGGATGAGGAGCAGGTAGGCTCTTCACTGTGGCATCCTGGAAAACCGGAGGGCGTAAGGTCCTGTCTGCTGGACAGACCAAGTGTCTTGAGTAGGCGCCCACTTGAGCCTGGAGAGGTGGTACCAGCATGGGTGTCCCAAGAGTTTGGCAGCCGAAGGGGTGGTGAGGATTACTGTGTGAGGTCCTGTCCATCAAGGTTCGAGAGACCTAGGAGTTAACTGTTTGAGGAGTACTCTGTCCCTTGGGGAGGGCAGGGCAGATTTAGGCGCATTAGGGTTCACTGGTGTGGTGGCAGGGAGACAACTGTCAGCGTGCCAATGGAGAAGGGACCTTAAAAGGGAGAGGTAGGGTAGGTACCCCGACAGTAGAGGAGTTTGGACTGGGAGGTGATGGTTAAGGAGAAAGGGCCTGCCATAAAGCAGCTCAAAAGGGCTCAGGCCCATAGAGGAATGTGGGGTGGCCCTGAGGCGAGTCAGGACAATGGGGAGAAGGGAGGACCAAGATAACTTGAGCTCAATGGAGAGATTGGTTAGTTGTTGTTTGATGAGTCCATTGTCTGTCTGGATGGTTCGTGGAACACCAAACCAAGAAATGATGTGGTCCAGGAGTACCTGAGCCACCACATATGCTGTTTCCCTGGGGACCAGAAACACTTCTATCCATCCTGTAAAAGTGTCCAAAAGTGTTAAGAGATAATGAAGTTTGTTTTGTTTTTTTTTTTATTTAACTTTATTTTATGTGCATTGGTGTGAAGGTGTCAGATCCCCTGGAACTGGATTTTCAGACAATTGTGAGCTGCCATGTGGGTGCTGGGAATTGAACCCGGGTCCTCTGGAAGAGCAGTCAGTGCTCTTAACCGCTGAGCCATCTTTCCAGCCCCAAGATAACAAAGTTTTTTATGGGTAGGCATATGAGTGAAATCAGCCTGCCAATCTTCGCCCGGTTGGTGTCCACAAAGCTGGTGTAGAGACTGACATATGTGGAGAGCCCCCTGTGGGTTGGCCTGGGCACACGTCTGGCAGGAGGAGTGAACCTGTAAAATAGAATCTCGGAGATGGGTGGGGTCAAAAAGGGTCTCCAAGAAGCAGAACAAAGCTTTGGGGCAGGGGCTAAGGATTTCCTGACCCAGTAAAGGTGCTGGGTAAGTAGGTATCACTAAGAAAGAATGAGAGAAAAATTGTCCTGCAAGAATGCAGGGCAGTGGTAAAGTTTTAAGTGGGAAGGAATGGGTCCCATCTACCCCCATAACTGAAATTGGTGAAGGGAACGTAAGGCCCGAATGAGATGTTAGAACAGAATAGGTAGCTCCCGTGTCCAATACTAAAGTAATGGACTTACTACCTGCAGCTTGTCTGTTGGAAAGACTCAGCTAATCCTTCTAGGGCATTAAAAACTTTAAAGGCCATTTTCACCAATTCCCGAATAGGGGTTTGGGGACCCTCCTCAACCTTTCTTAACTTTTTCCTAATATCTGGTGCTGACTGAGAAATAAAATGGGTATGCTGAAGGATTAGTAGAAAAGAAACCTAGCCACTTTTTTTTTTTTTATCTGAATGCGATCTGGAAGAGAAAAGGGAACATGAACTTTTATAACGCCACTGACTCCTGCCACCTCCTGGAGAGGACAGAGAAGGGTGGAGCTATGGTGGGATCTAGTATGCGAGGAGATTGGGGAGGATTGGGAGGGGCTAGCCCAGTGCACAGAGGCGGTCAAGGGTGGTGAGATGAGGTAGGAGGGGGAGGGGAGGAGGAAGGTGGGTAAAGTGGAAGTTGACCTTGAACCTTCGGATTGGGAAGGGAGGGGGTAGACACGGAAGGAGAGGAATATGGAGAATGTTGCTCCACAGGAGGGGGTTGGGTAGTGTGGGTTTGAGGGAGTGGAGGAGGGGCCAGTGCCTCTGGCTGAATGGTTTAGCTGGAATTGTTGGGGTCTTAATTCCCAGATGACCAGGAATTTGGAGGCTTTGCAGCCTTAGCGACCAAGATTGATGCTGTGAGACACTGGCTACTAAGGGAAGGGCAGGAACACAGAGCCCAAAAGCCATGGACATGTGTAAACTCTGCCCATTTGTCCTTATGGCGACAAATGTTTTTTAGGTCCCGGAGGACGGTACGCTCAAGGCTTCCTTCTGGTAGTACATAGGGAAATTAGCCGTTTAGGACAGATTGTATCGGACAGTCTCAATTTATAAAGATTTTGTAAGAGGCATCCCAGGGGTGACAGCGGGTCTGGCTTTGAACTGTAAGTGCCCATTTTAAAGTCTATGCCCACCCATGTGGCCTAAGTCTATTACAGCGCGTCAGCTAAAATAGCTCTTAGGCCTAATGGGGTCATGGAAATTGAATGCTAGGCATCCCTGGAGCAAACAAAGTCCACCTCAGCCAGGCCAAGTCTTGCTGCTCTGGCCACTGCTGAGATCAAACTCTTGGCATGAGCTCATGGCTTCAACAAGAGTCTGATAATCGACAAAAATAAGTACGAATGGGTCCCGCAAAAACCCTATAGCACAGACAAGAAAAAAGGGACTCACCAAGACGCAGCCACTGTAACCCAGGAGCCGGTTTTAGCATGGCGTGGAGAGCTCAGATTGTGTACTAGGGACTTTCGACACGTGGCCTAGGACCACACAGAAAGGCCGCCCTACCGGGTGGGACCTCTAAGATGTTAGGAATTTCTCTTAACATGAGCTCTCTGCTGATGCAAAAATCCCAATCAAGCCAAATCACAACAAGCCAAATTAAAAAACATCCAGGTTTAATGGGATTCCTGCGCTCTTGGGTGGCCCCGAGTGGGAACCGGGAGGCCGTGAACATGACCATGGGGGCGGGGAGGGGGGGTATATGTTTCTCCTTTGGGAGCTCACTTAAATACCCTGTGGCATGCTGGGATTTGGAGTCCAGACCAATACAACTCCCAGGCCTGGGGGCTACGCTCCCAACTTAAAAGGAAGAAGTAGGTAATACAGTTTACCCAAATTATTATTTTCAGTTTAAAATGTTTTGCAGTCCTGTGGACCAAACAGAGCTTTTTGCATGCGCTGCTAGTCCTTTGCAATTGAGCTGTACCCTCAGCCCTGAAACAGTTGCTTGTTAAGTTTATACCAAGCTTACTGATGTCAAAGAATAGATGATGCCCTGTGGGAACACTAGGAATTGCCTGCACTGTCAAGTGAAGACAAAAAATAAGGTTTTTCAGTGTGTTCTCCATGTTAGAAAGACATACTGAGATCTCTTAGGACTTTCAAGTCACTTCAGATAGCCACTGAGACCGAAAGGGTAAATATCATAGTCAGGCCATAAATCCATTTACATACGCTTGGGAGGACGAAGAATTCAGCAGCCTCAAGCCTTATCTCTGGGAGATGATAATTAGGTGGTCCTTCATTTTTTTGCTTTTGTACAGGTTTTAAATTTTTATAATTCCTGTCTCATTTTTATAATCCAGAAAGACAAGCTATATTAATTTTATTACTCATGAGAAATCTATCAGGAGCTGGAGAGATGTTCCAGTGACTAAGAACACTGACTGTTTTTCCAGAGGACCTGGGTTTGATTCCTGCTCACGTTGGGATGGGATGGCCACTCACAGCCCTGTGTAACTCCATCCAGTTCCTGTGAATCTAACTCCCTCTTCTGGCCTCCACAGGCACTGCAGACATGTGCCACACAGATGTAACACTCAGGCAAAATCCCCATACCCATAAAATGAAAATAAACAAGTCATTTTAAAATGCTTTCACGAAATGTATACACACTAAGTTGGTTACTAATGTAACTCTAGTAAGAAGTCTGCATTTAACTATGGCATTTTACACTGTAAGGCTTTTGTTCTTAGTGAAGAAAACTAGGTTGGTGAATAGCAAGAAGCACTGACTCTCAAAATGATAGACTTAGTAAAGAAACTAGTTCTTTTTCTGAGCTCTTAAATTTCCCCAAAGTTGGAGCTGCTCACTACCAAATGAGAACACAGAATTTAGGAGATTATATGGTTCCTGATAAAGATTTGATTTCTCTCATTTCCTTCTATCTACAGTCCGAAGATAAAGCACCTCTCAGCCCCAAGGCATCTGGGCCTTCTAAGACTGGCTGCAGTCCTGGTGTTAGTGACAAAGGCCCAATCCCTCTGAACCACCTTCCTTTGTCCATGTGTCTTTAGGTGCCGATATCCACAGCTTCAGCAATCCCGTAGCCTCCCCTAGCCTCAGACTGGGAGATGTGGTGGACGAAATACAGAGATACAAGAAGCCAGTGGTGGCTGCTATCGAAGGTGTGGCTCTTGGAGGAGGACTAGAGCTGGCCTTGGGCTGTCACTATCGGGTCGCCAATGCTTGGGTAAGAGGCTCTCGGAGGTGGGGTTAGGGTGGGGCTTCAGTGCAAACTCTCCAGGTTGACCTGGGCTGAGGCTGCTGGCTTTCCTGTGCATCTTGAGTGCCAGTACTCAGCTGTTTGATTCCTTTCCTCCTCTTCCACAGTTTCATGAGCCTTAGGTGTAATGAATTAAATTAAATGCTGCATAATCTGCAGCGGCAGAGACGCCGCAGGTCCCCAAGCAGCAGTGGGCAGCAGGTCTGAGAGAAGCCAGTCCTATGCAGGGATGACACAGTTCCTCGAGTGGATGCAGCAAGCCATGAGGAGAGACAGACAGATGGGAGCACCACAAAACCATGCCCCAGGTCTCCGAAGGCGGCTGGTCCCTGGCAGCGAGCCATGCAGCAGGCAAGAGACAGAGACATGGATAGCATGCCATGCAGAGTGAGGTTGGATATTTATTTAGTGGATTATGGAAAGGAAGGGGAGAAGGGAGAAGAGCAGAGAGGCAGAGAGAGAAAGAGAGACAGAGAGACAGAGGGGGGAAGGGGAGAAGTGGAGAGAATGGAGCCAGGCAGAAGCTGCCTCTTTGGGAGAGAGAGAGAAAATGAAGAGACTTAGGCTGCAAGCAGGAAGGAAGATCTGCCTGCCTCAGCAGATGGGGGAGGGAGTGGGTGGTGTAGGAGGGAGAGTGAGCCACTTGTTCTTCCCGGCCACCCAGCTAGCTTACACCCGAAATAATCACACAGAAACTATATTAATTAAATCACTGCTTGGCTCATTAGCTCTAGCTTCTTATTGGCTAACTCTTACATCTTAATTTAACCCATTTCTATTAATCTGTATATCACCACGAGGTCGTGGCCTACAAGCAAAGTTCCAGCATGTCTGACTCTGGCAGTGGCTCTATAGCATCTCCCTGACTCTGCCTTCTTCCTCCCACCATATAGCCTAGCTTTCCCTGCCTATTTCTGTTCTTCCCTGCCATAGGCTCAAAGCAGTTCTTTATTCATTAACCAATAGAAGCAACACATAGACAGAAGGACCTCCCACACCAGGGTGGGGCTTATCTCTTAAAGGGACAGGACAGATCATTACTTTAGGCTCCAGCATTCTTCTGTAGATGTCCCACTGGGAGTGGGCTCCCCAACTCCACATTTTGATTGGTTATGATTCTCTGCAATGGTCTTCATCTATTGCACAGAGAAGTTTTTGTCATGAGGGGTGAGGACTACACTTCTGTGGGCACAAGGACAAATATTTACAATGTAGTTAGGGATTGTGCTCTTTAGTTAAGTGGTGGCTGTAGGTTCCCCTCCAAGGTCTCTGACTTCACTAGTCCTGGGTAATTGACTAGGTATCCAGTACCAGGGATGGATTCCCTTTTGTTGAGCAGGTCTTAAGTCCAACTCAAGAGCTGTTGGTTTACATGAAGATGTGGGTGCCACCGCTGCACCCAGAGAGCTGTTGGTTAACATGAAGATGTGGGTGCCACCGCTGCACCCAGAGAGCTGTTGGTTTACATGAAGATGTGGGTGCCATCTCTGCACCCAGAGAGCTGTTGGTTTACATGAAGATGTGGGTGCCACTGCTGCACCCAGAGAGCTGTTGGTTAACATGAAGATGTGGGTACCACTGCTGCACCCAGAGAGCTGTTGGTTAACATGAAGATGTGGGTGTCACCATTGCACCCATGATGTTTGCTATGGTTCGTGGGCATCATAGCTGGATTGTTGCTTGCTTCCCTCCCTTGGAAGCTTGTGGGACCATGAAAGCTGGTCCTCAGGGAGGAGGTTTTTGGGTCAGTTCCAGCTCCACAGCCTCTGGGTCCTGTTTCTGAAGTGCATGGTGTCTTTAGTAACAGGGACTTTACCTTCCACCTCTGGGAGGCAACCAAAGGTAATAACAATATTCTGTAGTGTTTTGGGAGTCTCTTGAACAATCCTGACCCACTCAAACAGGGACTTCTCATGTTTGGTGTTGGGGTTTCTGTTAAATTGTCTATGACTCTTGTAGGTAGTGTTGTCAGACCAGATGGGGAAATACAATTTAAACTATATTTATTTACACATAGATACAGATTCATATGTGTTACATCTAAGTTTTGGTAGAGAGACAACAGTATGATATATTATGATTTTTCAGACATATTGTGTGTGTGTACATGTGCGTGTGTGTGCATGTGTGTGTGTGTGTGTGTGTGTGTGTGTGTGTTGGCATTTGGCCTGCTTGTCTGACTACATGAAGGAGTCAGATCCACAGGAACTGGAGTTACAGACAGTTCTGAGCTGCCATGTGGGTGCTGGGAATTGAACTCAGGTCCTTTGGAAGCGCAGTCAATGCTCTTAACTGCTGAGACCCCCTTTTCAGACATCTCTGCTATTCATTTATCCTCCTTCTTTATTCTATTTGTTGTGTTCTTCCCCCTTCCTGAGCAAAACTCCCCGTTTTCCCTATTTCCCCCTTCAAATCACTTGTACCCTAATGTTCCCCTCTGTACTGAAAACTATGGAGCGCTTCACGAACATGTGTGCCACCCTTGGCAGCTCCCATGCCAATCATCTCTGCATTGTTCCAGTTTGAGCGTATGTGCTGCCAAAATGAGCACCTGCCTTCTTTATTGTATTCGCTCTGGCAGGCATCACACGTGTTTCATTTTGGTTTACATTTACATTCCCAATGGCTAATGACACTGAGCATCATTTACCACTTGTATCCTTTCTTTGGGGCATTGTTTATTCAGATAATCAGTCCATTATTAGTTGGTTGCCCTTTTATTGTTAAGTTGTGGACATTCTTTGTAGAGTGGAGATATGGGAAGTTCTGTATTGTTCCCTTCCATCCTCAGGGTTTGGTCCACAGTCTGATGCTTGCAGGGACCCTGAAAACCACAAAGACTATATTTCATTATCTGAGAGGGGTCCGTATAGACTCAAAGAAGGAAATGTGCCCAAGCATGAAAATAGCCCAGCTCTGCTCAGAATGTGACTTAAGGAGACAGCAGACCCTGTGTGCCCTCTAGAGACTGTTGCTGACTTCAGTGAAGCTATTTCTTATGGTATGGGAAGCCCTGGGCAGACTAAGATCTCATTCACCTTTTCATGAATGTGCCCTTACTGTCTTATAGGCTCATGTTGGCTTTCCAGAAGTCACATTGGGAATTCTTCCTGGTGCCAGAGGAACCCAGCTTTTCCCCAGACTCGTTGGAGTTCCTGTTGCTCTCGACTTAATTACCTCAGGTCAGTGGAAATCTCAGCTGCGATTCGGTCAATGTGGAGAATGAGGCCAGTGTCTAGAAAGTCTGGTCTTGGCCACTGACTACCCACACAAGTTCTAACGAGGCTAGTTTAATTTCCTTGACTCCAAATTTTGTCATCTGTCAAGTCGAAACAGTAATTTGCCCGAGTACTTCCCAAATGTTTCCATGAAGAACCCACTTGAGAGCCTTCTAAAGGAAAAGTGCATGCAAAGGACCCCTCTGTTTGGGGGGTCATATTGTAGTCTATGTTATTTGTAGACCACACATTCATATAGGAACCATAATAGTCAGAGCTGGTGTAGAAGGTTGAATGTCTGAGGTGGTGGGTGTAGCTCAGTGGGTAGAATGTTTGTCCCGCATGTGTGAACCTGAGTTAGTTCCTTGGCACTGCGTAAAACCAGGTGTGGTGATTGGTGACAATAATCCTAGTGCTCAAGAGACCGAGGCAGGAAGATGTGGCATTTAGGTCCATAGCTTTGTGTAGTCCTTCATAATTTCTAAGAATGTAAAGAGATAAAGATCTTTTAGAATCAATAATAGAGATCTATATGCTCTGATTTACAAATAAAAACTGACATGAAACCATAGAAACCAAGTCTATATGAATTAGATATAACTTTGCTCTTCTAAATGAGGTGTGTGAAAGGAAAATTAGAAAAACTAAATGTATTGAATTGAAAGTCACTCAAATAATCAAGTTACAAATTGCTTCATGACAGGTATATTTTAAAGATTGTGAAGTATTTGAAGTGATTTCAGTTTCTTCAGAGAATGCCTATAACCTAGCACTCTGCAGAAATGCAAAGCACAGGGCTTCCAGCAAAAGACAAAACAGAAGTAGAAGCACAAAATACATGAGGGCATAGCCATGATGGGGGCTGAGTTTGCAAGCCGTAGGTTTGCAGGATTAAGCCTGTAAGGAAATTGAAGAAATTCGTCAGGAAGACAAGAGTACCTGAATAAAAGCAGGAATTAAAAACCCGACTCCTTTAAGAAAGAGATGTGAAGGGAACTCAGTTGGGTTTTTGCCCTCAGCACTGATTCACAAGATGCTTCTGTTCTAGCTTCAGGAGAAAGAAGCAGAAACTCTGGGGTTGACAAGTTTTGATTTGCATAGCAAAGGCCCCTGTGAGTCATCAGGCAAGCTGACCTAGGAATCACATACCTGTCTTCTTGAGTGGATAGTGGGATTTGGTGGCCCAGGTTGGCTTTTAAGTGACATTTCAGCCAGGCTGTGGTGGCACATGCCTTTAATCCCAGCACTCGGGAGGCAGAGGCAGGTGGATCTCTGTGAGTTCGAGGCCAGCCTGGTCTACAAGAGCTAGTTTCAGGACAGGCTCCAAAGCCACAGAGAAACCCTATCTCGATAAAAGAAAAAAAAAAAGACATTTCAGAAAGGTTCCATGAAGACATTGAAATGTTAGGTTGGAGAAAAGTTCTGGGAGAAATTTGGAAAGACACATGCCAGTGCTGAACGTGTGAGAGGCACTCTCTGCTCCAGCCACTTTGGGGTCTCCTTGGAGTCCATCTTCCAGTGCTTTTTGGTTACAGCCTGCTAGACAGAGGTCCTGTCTACACTGCGTGTGGCCCAGGAAAAAACAGAGCCCCAGGGGAGGCTTTGGGTTCAGCATGCAGGGCCTTGTGTTTGCTCATTAGTCGTTTGGAGCAGAACTTGGCCTCTGTTCAGGCATTAGTAGCTGAGTACGCAGCCTTGGTATTCTTTCTCAGACTCAAGAACTTGGTGACAGCCAGTGCCTCCCTGAGGCAGCTCACACTTCCCTTCCTTGTTGCCCCAGAGATCTCGGTAGTTCCCAGATTTCGTTTTTTGATGCCTTGATCTCTTTGTCCTGCCAAAGCAGGTTCACTTACACTCACCCAAGTGTCCTTAATGCAGAGAACACTGGACACTGTTTGCCTGCCCCGCACTCCTCATAGGATGAGGAGGTCTAGAAGGCAGTTGATGAAGCGGTTGCAGAGGAGTGCATGGATTCCCCAAGCTTGAGGTTAGGGGTCCCACTTCCCTGCCAGGACATAGCAGTTGTCCGATGGTGTCTGCTTGCTTCTCAGCCTCCATAGGAAGCAGGACTGCAAAGCTTGCCCAGTAGAAGTGCACAGTATAAGGCAGGGTCAAGGTGCTAGACAGCCAAAAAGAGACAAAGCTGTGTCCAGTTTCTCCTGTGTAACTTTCACCATACTTTGTGGCATGCCAACTTAGTGAACACATTTCTCTGTTCAGCCGGCTAGTTCTGTATTGGGGGACCGTCTCTTGGGGGACCATCTCTTGATCCATGCAGTTCCTGGTAAGTGGCAGGTACAAGGTTGAGAGCTCTGTCTGTCTGTTGCCATCACTTCTATTAGAATCTAAACCTCAGTCAGTTTGCATACCTCTATAGAGATTGGCAGGGTTCCAAACCCCTGCAAGAATCTAAAGAGAGCACTTTTCTTTTACCCAATACAGAATTACTATGGTAAACATAATTACCTTCATTTATAAGGGTCCTACTCCAGGTTCTTACTATTTGGTTCCCCAAATGGTAAGAATTAGAGCTACAGTTTGAATTCAAGTTTCTTGGCCACATTGGCAGTGGTGTTGAACCACAACAGTCCAGCCCCGGGCATGGCAGAGCACCCGGGAGGCAAAGGCAGGTGGATCTCTGAATTTGAGACCAGCCTGGTCTAGGTATCGAATTCCTGGCCAGCCTGAGCTACATAGGTGAGACCCTGTCTCCAAAAACAAAACATCAGCTATAGCAGTCAGGATGGCCTTAGGCATTTTTACTTACTAACTGTTGTATCCAGGAATGGCCACCTTCCCCACTGGAGGGAGCAACGCCCCAGTTCATCCTCACTTCGTTCATTGGTTTATTTCCTTTGGTTTCAGGAAGACATATTTTAGCAGGCGAAGCACTCAAGCTCGGCATTCTGGATGCAGTTGTGAAATCAGACCCAGTTGAAGAAGCCGTCAAATTTGCTCAGATGATTATGGGTAAAAAATTATCTAAAAAAAATAGCACAAGACTGGGAATAAGCTAAATGTGCTTTCTAATGAGGAGCTCCCTGAATGTCTGACAGGACATGTGGTAGAGTGGAGCCAAGCTTTAAGTGTTGTATTGATCTGGCATAAACTCCACAGTATGTTGAACGAGGTAATGAAAAGAGCATTCTTTTTAGTGATGTTTTGATAACAGTGTAACAGAAAAGGAGGGTGTGGCGGAGAGAAGGTAGGCATGCAGAGAGAGGGCAGGCATGACTGCTAGGCAGAGAGGAGCTATGCTCGGGCTCTTCTGGAAGCGTTCACAGGACCAAAGTGATCTCACAGGCCTCTGAGATCCGAACCCGACATTTGCTGAAGTTTTGAGGAGATGGTTTTATAGTTTAATTTACTCTACCTTGGGGATGTCATATCCTGGGTGTTTTTCTGGGTGAAAAATAGAATTAAGTTGAAACAGGAGAACAAACATGTGGCTGGCCCCATAGAGGACAGGACCTGCAAGACACTCAGAGAGGTCATTTCTGTCTTGGACAAGTGAGTTCTGTCCCTGCTGGGATTGCAGACCAGAGGTGTTCCTTCTGTCCCTTTAGTGCTTGCCTATAGCATTGTTTTGGCTTTTAAATTTTTTTTTACTTTTTATTATTTGGTTTGTTTTGGTTGTTTGACTTGAAACTGTGCCTGTAAGCTAGGAAACAGTAGCAGTGGGACTGGTGACATGACTCTGGGAGACAGTTCTCAGCAGCCTTCCTGCAAGAAGTCGCAACAGAAGCAAAAGCCATTTAATACCTTCTGTGGAAAGTTTAGGGAGGCTGCATGCTCTACCCGAGCAGGGAGAAGTTAAACATTGCCTAAAAAAAAAATACTTAGGAGGATTGCTGGACTCCAGGCAGAATGGAGTGTGTGCTAGTCTCTGCTTGGTGACAGAGAAAGCTCGGGGTCATGCCAAGCATCCCTGTGAAAGCTCGTTAGCTGCCCCTGGTAGCGAACTCCCCACCGCCCTGAAATCTTTTCTGTGGTCCAGCTAGTTGGGGTTTCGTATGGAGGTGGCACTCCCACTGCACAGGTGAGGTACTATGGGGAAATATCGCTGTCTCCTAGTGGGCCTCAGCAAGTCCTATCCAAGTGGGAGCACTCCCCTGCTGTGCTCCGCCTCCCAGGCTGCTGTCACAGCTCTGGATCCCTATGCTCCAGGGAGGACTGCTTGGCTTGTGAGCACTCACGCACACAATCGGCTTGCAGAGAGCATCCTAGGCCGTTCTTGGAATCAAATTTGTACTATCGATTTCAGTTTGTACTGGCCTTGGTTTCTATGAGAAGTCTGTCCTTACCTGGTCTCCCTGGATTCCACTTTGAGAGTTGAGTTACTTCGAGCTGAGGATAAGGCCAAGGTCTATTGCACTTACACTATGGTCTGGGGGTGTTTATTCCCTTCAGCATTTAAAGTTGAGTCTAAACATTAAGTTCGAAAGTTTATAAAACAAAATGATGGCCGGTCTGAGCAACATTATGGAGTTTGTCCACTTGGTGGCATCCCAACGTTGAGCATGTCTGCTTTAAAACTTAAGTCACCTATGGTTCTGGCTTCAGACAGCTACACGCGACTGTTTTACATTTTCGTTGTGAAGAGAGGGTGGAAATGACAAACTGTGCTAGCACAGTGAAACCACACCGCATAGTGAAACTGTGGGTTTGATTCCAATTCCAAGAAAAAAAATCCATAAAAATTTACATATATTTTGTACTTCTAGCCAGTTAGAATTCACATGAATTCTATGAATCACAAAACTTGTAAGGGGATGATGACAGATGGAAAAGAGCTTCCCACAAAAGTTACCATCCGGGTTTTGTTTTTATTGTGGTGTGGTTTTCTGTTTGTCTGCTTGTTTGTGTGTGTGTTGTTTTGTGGTCATTGGGAATTGGACTTTGGGCTTTGCACGTGTTTGTCACCATCCCTCATTTTGTTTATGTTTTTCTAGCTTGGGGTATGCTAGTTTTCCCAGTTATTTCTAATTTTTTGGATGCGTTTGCTTTTTGTTCAACTTTATGTATTTCTTCATTGTATAGATCATAATTGACTTTTTTTTTTTACAATTCTCCATACAAGTAGTAGTCCAGTTGAAGAACAGTTAGAAGTTCCCTGAGCTTCCCTGATGTTCGTTTTTGCACAGTGAAACTCACTCGTTTAAGCATAGAGTTTGGTGAGTGTAGGTAAGAGTTGTGTGATTACCTCCACAGTGTAGTGGCAAATACAATTTTCACCTCAGAAAGTATTGGCTTCTTCTGGCAGATGCCTTCCATTGTTTGGCCGTTCAGTAGATACTTACCAACCACAAGACACTGTAGTTTTCTGTTTTTAGACTTTCATATTGCCGTAGCATGGATTCTGTGCATGGTTTCTTTCACTTAGCATGTTTTTTTTGAGTCTTCTGTGTTGTCTGATGTATTAATAATTGACTACTTTCCATTACTGAAATGTGTTCCACAGTATGACTGAACCATAATTTCTTTAGCAGCTGATTGACAATTAAGTTGTTACCACTCTGGATCTTCACTGATCTTTGAGAACACCATTCCTCCCCCACTCTCTCTCTCTCTCTCTCTCACACACACACACACACACACACACACACACACACACAAGGACACACGTGTCCATATGTACACACACAATAATACTAAAATAATTGAAAATATTGTTCTTTTTCTACCATCCAAGCCATTAAATTTACCCAGAGGAAAAAGAGAGGCCTGCCCAGTGTGTTGGTGGGTGCAGTCTGATACAGAAATGGCCTCTGGCTGGACAACAGGGGACATGGGTTTTATTCTCCACTTAGCTAAGTAGACCACGATAGCTCTTCTTTTGATTTTCTTGTCTTAGCAAGGAAGGGCTCCACAAAGTTAGCTGACTTTTGGCCATATTCTGAGAAGGCAAAGGCCATGCTGGCTGGATCTCAGGGTTTGGTCCTTCCTACAACCAAGTACATCCACCGTGTCGGTTTTAGGCTTCGACAAATAGAATCCCATGGGAAATGCTAGAATTTTTAAATTGCTGTTGGATCTTTGTTTGTTTGTTTTACCTGAACACACCCGTTTGAGATCTTACTATTTCAAGTTGAGGGTGATAGTAGGGGGTACCTGGGTTCAATCCCAGCAGTCATAAAACTGTGGCTGGTAGGACAGTCCTGTCATCCCAGCTCTCTGGGGCAGAAGGATAGAAGGCCGTTCTTGGCCACATGAGACTCAGGCTCCTCCTTGCTGAAGACAGATGTCCTAGGGAACCGTGGGAAAGCTGGGCGCAGCAAAGGCCTGACTGAGAGCATCTTGCTGCTTGTGACTCATCTCACTAAACACACCGGTGAGCGATGCCTGCTTTCCACTTTACTTGAGGTCTTACACTTCTTTTTATGCCTCCCTGCTTCCTCTCTCATTTGCTTTTAAACGTAGCTATTAGTATGTAATCATCTGACAAAACAAAGTGGGTGCATTGCCTTGATGGTCAGGTTCGTAAACCACCGACACATCATTACATGTGAGATTGTACATGTGTGGGAATTTGCTTCTCTGAAGCCAGTTTTGGTGCACAGTGGCAGTTCTCCAGCTTTACTACGTGAGGATTTTCTGTCACATAGCCTGCAGCCTATTGCCACAGCCACTCCTCAAACGTTGACTTGAAAAGTCAGAATGAAACCATGTAAAGGTTTCATTGCCCCCCTCCCGTGAGTGAGGAGAGCCCTCCACACTGTAGTCAGTATTTTGGAGCAAGTGATGATCCAGAGAGTGCTGAGGAGCTGTTGTGCCCATGGCGTGCATTTTCTCTGCACACTGCATCTGGCACAGTTGACTACAGAAGTGCATTAAACATGTTTGTTTTCCTAACATGCAAAACCTTCCAGACTACAGATGCCCAAGAGATAGGGCAAAGCCACATGGAACTCCTTGCCTCCCCTGAGGAAGGGAGGGCTTGTAAATGTCGCTTCTTTCCACTTGCCTGTAACTAGCAGCAGTCTGGTGATCCTGCAGGTGAGAACTCCTTGTCCCCACCACACGTTCCTGGTGTGAAGCTGGCCGTGAGGGCCGGGCACGGGGGACATCCCTCTGGGAGTCTCAGCTCAGGAACAGGGTGCTCTGAGGAGTTGGTTCATTTGTGGGTTTGGGTTCTTTTTTAAGATTTTATTTTATATTTTATATTATGTGTATATCTGTGTGGGTTTGTGCACATGACAGCAGTGCCTTCAGAGGCCAGAGAGGGCATCAAATCCCCTGGAACTGGAGTTACAGGTGGTTGTGAGCCACCCCACACAGGTGCTGGGAGCGAAACTCAGGTCCTCTGTAAGAGCGGCAAGCCTTTTAACCACTGAGCCATTTCTGCAGCCTCTGGTTTTTGTTTTGGGGGCAGAGCCTCTAGCCCAGGCTGGCCAACTGCTCAATCTTCCTGTCTCACTGTCTCAAGCTCTGGGATGGTAGGCGCACACCTCCATGCTTTCCTCTGGTGCTCTGTTCTTGTCCATGTGATGAGATTGGGCCCTTTGCCCTGGATGTTTGGCCCATTTTCAACAACAAAGACTTCTGTTCCTGTTAATTTAGATATCGTGGCTTTTAAGAATTCTTAACGCTTTCCTTGGTCTTTCTCTTCAGCTTACCATTTGCTCTTCATCATTTATTTTCACTTCGAGTGACTATTTGTATGGCCATGTTTCTGAAGAATGGAGTGGCCCTCCCCCAGGGGAGGCCTCCTCTTCGTGTGCAACCTGCCCGTGAGTGGCCTTCCTGAAGCTGATGATGGGCAGTTGTTCTGTCAGTCACCTACGGAGCCTTCACATGGGAGCAGCGCATTGGGTCAGGGTCAGAAGAAAGTAGTCTTGTGTGTCTGAGGAAACAATTTATGTGAGCACTGGGTCTCTTCAGCGAGATGGGCAGAAGGGTGTAGATGAGATGACCACATTTGTGTCCTTCTGAAGTATGACCCACTTGCTTTGTCAAAACTTGTGAGCAGAATCTAGGGTAGAAGAGAGTGATTACATGCCTGCTTGAGCCACTGTTTCGTCCCTGCCTCCCTATTTTCCCCAGCAGCTGATCCCGAGTTGGCCAGCGTTGCCTGCTGCCCATCACTGTCTGCTCACTGTGTAGGTGTTGTTTTCTCCTTGTGTCTGGATGGACTTTCCAGAAACTGCAGCTGTCCTCCAGAAAGTAACTCCTAGACCAGGCTGCATATCAAAGTCAAATGCTATTATTTTTCAGATTGTCACATTTGGTCTCTGCGTTTGTGATAGGAAACAGTGATTTGAACGTCTTAAACTTTTCAAAGATATCGGGTGTGCTGTGCTGCTAGGAGGCAGCTCTAGTCATGGAGGGAGTGATAGCACGCCCCCGTCTGCAGTGTCCTGTGTGGGTGAGGCCACAGCCCTGACATCCATCCTCCTTTCTCTTCCACTTGCCTCCCTCCCCTCCACGTGTTCTCTTCCCGTCCTCTCTTCTATCCACACTATCTTCACTGGCCATCCATGAATAACACCAGTTATAGACTGCACAGGTCTCATCGTCTTCCTCAGCCTCCCCTGCGCAGAGGGTCAAAGTATTGAATAGCTAAGTAATGGCTATAGCTCCTGGTTCTTCAAAGAGCAGGGTGAGGAGGAACCACACTGCTAGCCCCTGTCTGCACTCCTATGCTGAAAAGGCTCCTGACAGACTATAGGATGTCACTTAAAACCCTTCTCACAGCTATGAGTAATTAATATTTGCATATGTGAGTCATGGTGTTGCATTTAACTTAAAACCAGGATGAGATTGCAGAAGTCTAAATATACATGATGCTATCCAGGCCATTAATCCCACCTGTGTATCCAGTTATACCACCTGTGTATCCAGTTATCCCACCTGTGTATCCAGTTATCCCACCTGTGTATCCAGTTATCCCACCTGTGTATCCAGTTATCCCACCTGTGTGTCCAGTTATCCCACCTGCATATCCAGTTATCCCACCTGTGTGTCCAGTTATCCCACCTGTGTGTCCAGTTATCCCACCTGT
>PVIU01020958.1:0-32704 GCA_004026605.1 Ondatra zibethicus | reverse complement strand
ATGGTGACAACAATCAACAGGAAAGTGACTGGGTTAGATTTGGGGACAAAACTTGGATTGGTGTTTAGGGTGCTGAAAATTACAATAGGAATTTGGGAAGTAACTTTGTGTACACTGGTGCACGTACAAGTTTTAGGGCTGGTAATTGAACAGGGACTTAGCAGGATTGTTATGCTAGCAGTCAGCAATACAGAAAGAACGTTGCAACATGCATGATGGTATGAACTGACAGTCATATGCATATCCTACTACCACAGATGCTGCACCTATAATTGCCTATCCAATGTCAACAGGATATTTGCAAGACATTAGAAGTAGATGTGATTTTTTTCATAACTTTTTTGCAAAGCAATCTATGACATCAGACACACCAGTTATTTAAGAAACATGGGAAGTAAGGAAAGGCTGAATTGCAGCATGAATTATAGTGTACCTTTTCCCTATTTAAATTGGATTTTTTTTACATTCTTGAAATATCTTTTATTTTAGGGTTACTGTATTTTACAGACAATGGTCTCCCAGTCATAACTGTACAGTGATTAGAAATACCATAAAAATAACATATGACTTTCCAAGGAAAGATAGTTAAAGATTGAAAAATGTATTTGATGGTACCATGCATTATCTGTCCATCACCCATTGGTGACCATGCAAATTGTATTCTCTTTTGGCTCTCGTAGAAATTTAAAGAGTCCTCATGCAGTTTTTCCAAATATGCTCTATTAATGGATTTTTAATAAAGATTATGTATTATGTATACAGTGTCCTCCCTGTATGTATGCCTGCCTGCAAGAAGAAGACACCATATCTCATTATAGATGGCTTTAAGCCACAATTTCATTGCAGGGAATTAAACTCAGAACCCCTGGAAGATCAGTGAGTGCTCTTAACTTCTGTGTCATCTCTTCACCCTATTAATGTATTTTATGCTACTCAAAAAATACTACAAAGTAATTTTTTAAGGATGTACATTTATATACTCACAGTTCTAAGCACATAAAAATACATGATCAAGGCAGGAGCATCTATTGACATTCTTCTTGTTTTATCATCATCTCAGAAAAGAAAGAAATTCAAGAGCAATAAATGGAGCCAGACCTACCCTTCAGTGATACCTTACTTCTTCCTGTGCCCAGTTCTCCAAGTTCTTACTTCTTACCATTGTCAGTTCCTACTGACTTTATCATGATCATTGACAGTGAAAAACACTGAAGACATTGTATCTATTGCCCAGAATGTTGGCAGGATGAACCTTCTGTAGTTTGTCTAATTCTGGACCAGTATCCACTACCTCACATATAATCTATAAGTAGTACAGTCACAATAAACACAAAAGTAACTACCCCATGGGACTTGGAAGATACCATTCACACAATTGTGTCTTCTACTTTTACTAATGTCAGGAGGCTTTTTAAGGTGGTTGTTCTTCTTTGTTCAACATTCTGTTTGAAATTAAGTGAATAATCTTGGGTAGCATAATACAAGGCTTTTTAATACAGTATTAGTAACTGGTATTTTAATATGACTTCTATGGGTTCTCTTTTTATAATTATTTGAAATTGGAACATTGAATAACTTATGAATAAATAACAACCAAATATGCAAAACATAATGTTCCATTTCCCTCTACTTGCTGCCTGCCCATTATCTTCAGAAGGCATTAACTGCCTATTCTATTTCAGGTAATTATATTTGGCAATAAAACACCTATATGAAACACATATTTCTGTGAACTGAACTACTTCAATTCCAATCACCATCCCAAGGAACTCGGAACAATTTTCAGAGTCTATTTAGACCTTATTTAAATTAGACATAAACATCACCTTAAGCCTGAGATTCTCAGTAGATGGTAGCTGATCATCATGAAGTGGAGACTATGTTTCTAGCACCAGAGAACTGACCAGCTCTGCAAATGCAGTCCTGTTGTTGCAAATACTTGATCCAATTACCTTAGTCCTAAGGAGTTTAAATTAAGTCTTTCCTAATTTGAAGATTTCAATTGCTAATAGGATAATTGCATCTGATTTCAGAGTACAGCCTGTACAGTCTTCCTTTAAGAATTCATTTTTGGAAATAGAGCAATTCCCTTGGTGGACGGATAAAAGAACTCAGGCAAGTTTCCTCCATCCTCTGGTTTATCAGCTTTCTCACTCTCACAGAATTAATAATAAGCAGCCCTGTATTTTCTTTGTGTGTACATGCATGTATTCACAAATTTCCTGACTGTAATATGATGATATTAGCAATTAGTACAGGAGGAGTTAGCACTTGATCGTATTGCCTCTTAATTTGCATCTAGAATTCCCACTCCACTCCACCATTTTCTACTCTTCTGTGTTGAGCCATCAGAGGTTTCCAAGAGGGCTTTCATTGTCAAATTAATTCTGAAAGAAGTAAGCGTTTGCCCCATCCATAGTTTCAAATGAGACTCATGAACAGATGTTCCTTTATGTTGTACATGTGCCTCTGTTATTCACTTTGGGACAGTAAATGACTTATCTGCTTTGCATAATACAAAGGAGGTGTTAACTTGCAAGAAAATATAGATAGTGTTAGAGATTTCCTTATATTTATTGTCTTAACCTTTGAAATTTTAATCAAGCAACAACTTCTGTTTTATATTTTTCACTTTTCCAAGAAAATTTTTTAATCCTCCATGATTTAAACTTAAGGTTACAATTAAACTTTCAATGTCAGTCAGAATTTCTCCAGTACTCTTTTCTCAGTCAGAAGATATACCGTCTGGAAAATGTGAACTTACTAAGTAAGTATTTATTAATTGTATATTATAGAGAAGTGACTATGTCTCAGAGTAATCCCATCTATTAATGGAGTTTTTTTCCCACAGTGAAAGTTTACATATACTTTTACATTTTAGCTGACTCTAAAGCTTTGATATCACATAAAAATGATAAATTCACACAAGATTATTATTATTTTTTTTTTTGGTTTTTCGAGACAGGGTTTCTCTGTGGCTTTGGAGCCTGTCCTGGAACTAGCTCTGTAGACCAGGCTGGTCTCGAACTCACAGAGATCTGCCCGCCTCTGACTCCCGAGTGCTGGGATTAAAGGCATGCGCCACCACCGCCCGGCTCACACAAGATTACTTTTTATATTCATTCTTAATAACATGAATAATTGGACAAAATAGCTAATATAGAACATAAAATTATTTCCATTGTGGTTAGATTATTATCTCTAGAGTCCAAAGAATCACAGGTACCATCCAGTTTGGATGTCCTTAAAATTACAAGTCAATCATGGCACATCCACTTTGGCTTTGAAAATTTTCCATGAACTACAATTTTACTGGTGTTAAAATATGAACACACATTTTACTTTAGTAGGCACAATTTTGTAACTGCATTTTTCCAATGGAAAAAAATCTGTTGTTATGAGTCTGTGTCTTATAATACTGTGTCTCATGATGCTGAAGTGAGTCACCACCTCACAGTGGTTGGCAGGGTCTTAAGCTTAGGACCCTCAATAAATATTGAGCCTTGTCGGCCTAAATTGACACTTCAAAACCTCGCTTTTAATGATAGTTAATATTTTTGCCTAGCAATGAATACAAGTGCAAAAGACGCTTACAAATTCAAGTGGTTTGCAAAATATATATTGGATTGATATTTCTCTGTGTGTGTGTCTCTCACTGTCTCTTTCTCTTCTTATTTATTTCTCTTTTTCGTTTTGCCAAGGCAGGGTTTCTTTATGTATCCTTGACTGTTCTGGAACTCACATTGTAGCGCGGCTGGCCTAAAATTCAGAGGTCTACCTGCCTCTGCCTCCAAGTCCTGGGATTAAAAGCATGTGTCTTCACTGCCTGGCTTGATATTTCTCTTTTATCACAGTTTGAAGACTCACTTAATGATCAAATGTTTATGATTTCAGAACTGAACTAATGAATCTGTCATGGCAAATCATCAAGAGACTTGAATGTAATTAAAACTTTGAAGAATCTGAACCCTACTGTGTTCAACACTGTTTTTGTTACTAAACTATTAGCAAATTCTAAAGATAGATTCCTGTTCTGATAGAGGTCACAGTTTAGCATGGGAGTTCTAGAAATAGATGAAAAAAAATGAATGAGCTGCTCAGCATATGAAATGGTAAGTACAGAGAGAGAAAGAAAAGTCAACCAGGGGGAGAAGATCCAGAAAGTATGTTTGAAATGAATTCATGGCTCAGTTCTAAATCAATATCAGTGCATGTGGTTGGGAACAGGCAAGTAGATGGTAAGAGCTTTAGCTCTGTAGATTCCCTAAAAAAGCATTCCAGGTGGATTGAACAGTCGGCGTGAATCCTAAGGGAGGTTAAGAAAGGGCAATGAAAAAGTCACTTTGTTAAAGAGAAAATGTCAGGTCCTCAGGGAGAGGACAATACTGGTTATGGACTGTGACCACTATTCATGGACCATAAGCTCCCTTACTGCAGTACCCTCAGATTCATATTGCCTTCCAAACCTCAGTTCAAGCAACCAAAAAAAGTTCATCTATTTGTTACAAATAAAATCACATTTGAATGTTTTGGTTACCCTGAATTATTACCAACTTATTTAACCAAATGAAATTGATTAAAACAATGAAAGACATAGTCTTTGTTCTTGTTTGGGGTGGGAGAGGAAGAGAAATAGCAGCTGTGAGCAACAAGTTTCCCATTTCTACCTAACATGTTATTCTGATAGATCAATGTCCTAGCCTGAAAGACCAAAAGTAAATTAGTATCTTAAGCTTCAACAGGGAAAAAAAATAGCTATCAAGGCATTTGGATCTGAAAGCCAAGTCCCTGTGCTACCATGACAAGCTTTCATAGAAAGAAAAGCACACAATAATTGCTTTCCTTGGACTTAAATTGAAAAGAAATGAAGAAAGGAGAGAGATTCATATGGGAAGAATGGGAAATGGGAGAGGTGGGAAGGCTGCCCAAGGAATGAGCATGCCAGATGCAAAGCAAAAGTGGTCTGATTTTGTCATAAGGCAGTCAGTGTAGGACTTAGACATCACAATTGCTTCTGTTTGGAAAATGATAGGAAATAAGCAACATTTGCTTTTCCTAAATGGCCACAGTTTAGTTGAAACTATGAGGACATTAAGATGAAACGCCTCTGGCAGTTTTCAAGCACCAGAGAGCATTTTAATTGGTAATGCTTTAAAAAACACATCACATTGGCCTTACATGGTTCAAACTAAAATCTTTCTTTATCCAATGTGGAAATGATTCTGGCAGCTTTGTTTCCTAACGGAAATGGCAGTGTACCCTATGAGCAGCTAAGCTTCCTCAACTTTGTCTCATTTGCCAATTTACTCACTGCTGTTTCTCTTCTGTCTGGCAAGAGAAGTCTACCGAATATGGCCAAATTGTGCAGGTTTGAACTAAGGGATATACAGACTCAGGTGTAATTCAAACCTTATAGAACCAAAATTAAAAACCATAGTGTTGAAAACTGAATTATAATCAAAATCCTTCATTATTAATTGAGAAATGTGCATCCAATTAAAATAAACTTGATAAAATATAAAATATGCACAACCTGTACAATTATTCATTGCAGTTTAGTTGTTACATGAAGAACTTTAGTTTGAACATATGTACATGTACCTGTATATGTTAATGCTGTTTAAATATTTATGTACATGGAGGGCAGATGTTAACATTAAGTATTTCCCTCAATCACTCTCCATCTTACTTTTTGAGGCAGTGTCTCTCACTGAGCAAAGATCTTGCCAGTTCAGCTGTACTGGCTGACCAGTGAGTTCAGGAGGTCAGGCAGTCTCTACCTCCCATGTGTTGGGGCTACAAGTGTACATTGCTGCTTCTTAACATGGGTCCTCAAGCTTGCATAGCAAGCATTTTACTGACTGAGTCATCTCCACTAAGCCCCTGGTTTAGTGTATCTATACAGCTTAATTTTAAATGTTTCCAAGAGAAAAAATGCTTGGGTTTCAACTAAGTTTGAACTTTGCCTTGGCCTCCTCCATGAAGTTTAGTTCTCATACAGTTAATTTGAAAATATGACAAGATCAAAGACATGGAACATTCTGAGCAGGTAGTATTGTATGGTTTTTTTTTCTTGCAATAAATACCACCCTTCAAGGACACTGGTAATTATGGGGTTCAACAACCTCATTTCTAAGGAGATAATTCTCATTTCTAATTACAGCAATGAGAAGTATGGACATAAATTAATAGAGTTATTCAGCAGACTATTCTCTGCTTGATGAATGGAATAATTCTCTTCCATTAGCTTCTACAAGTAAAAAAAGTGACATGCTTTTATAGTAAAGCCTGTGGCACACAGCTTTTGTAAAAATAGGGTGTCAAATCTAGAAAACAAAAAACACAACCAATACATTGACCTCAGAGTTCTGGCATTGTCATCACTGGGAAGTTGTGTCCTTTCATGACATTTACTTTTAATCAATTGAAATTATACTTTTTGCCTCAGGAATTCAAGGTAAATCTTTGGTAGAAGACAGGTGAGATGATGAATACCAATGGCCCCAGCTGTTGGGAGCTGACGCAGGAAGGAGAGTTTGGGAGCATTCTGGTAGTTCAGATAACTGAAGGCTAATGTCTTTCCAGAACAAAAATAAAACTTATTTTTCAAAATAGCAAGTGCTATTGACATTTTGTGATGTCTAAAACTGATTATCAACTTGACAGGCTCTATAAGCCTCTAGAGCCAAGCATCTGAGTACACTTGTGAGAAGCTATCTGGATTATATTAGCCTGTGGCCCACTTGTGAGTGATGTTCTAGATTATAATGACTGAAATGGGAGGAGCCAACCCGAATGTACACAGCATCTTCTGGTGGAAGTCTAGATATATAGAGACCCACGGGGAATGGTTTCACGTTTTATCTACTTTTGTGGTATTGTGCTAGCAAGTTCATCTAGTTTGTGTGGGTTACTATCCTTCTGTTGCTGCTGCTGCTTCACCGACATTGGAACCTAGTTTCTTCAGTCTTCTGATGTGGACTGAGCATTATAGGTTTTCTAGGACTCTTCCTGGCTATCAGCACCAGATAAAGCCTGCTATGCCTGCTGCCCAAACTGAACAGCTACTATTTTGATGTGGAATCCCCCTCTGTATTCTGTGAATACCACTGGTTAATAAGGAAACTGTCTACTGTCTAGCGCCTGCGCAGGGAATAGAGGTTGGCGTGTGTGTGTGTGTGTGTGTGTGTGTGTGTGTGTAATAAACTAATCTGATGCTAGGAGAAAGGAGGAGGACCACCAGAGACAGACGCCAGAACTTTACCCGGTAAGCCACAACCACATGGCGATACACGAGTTAATGGAGATGGACTAGTTTAGGATGTAAGAATTAGCCAGTAATACGCTTAAGTTATTGGCCAAACAGTATTGCAAATAATATGGTTTCTGTATAATTTCAGGGCTGAGCAGCAGGGAACCAACAAGCAGCCTCCCCACTACACTATTTCTTGATTTCTTCAATGTGAAAACAGGCACTATTGGACTACCCAGACAATGTTGTTTATGTCTAGCTAATAAGTCATCTTTGGATGTATATTGTATCGATGCTGTTGATCTGTAAAGCCCTGACAAATACAACTTGTTCATAAGAAGCAGTGCATTTAGACTCCACTCCATTCTGTGATACCAATTTACCTCTGCACATTTCACAATAAATCAAATGAGTCTAACAGAAATAATCAAGACATAGGACTGAATTTTAGGTTTGTTATACACACATATAAAACAAAGTTTTGGCAGAAGTTTATCTTCCTCTTACCATTGCATTTTACACAATAAATCTTTGTGTATAGAAGAATATATCTCTAAATTTGTGCTAGGACATAATACGTTTTGTGGAATGTATATGTGAGAGTTCAAGAGCATGAAGAGAATATTAGAGGAAAGAAACAATGCAATGGGGGTTAATTGCATTAACCTCTGAAACAGCAAAGAAAAGCCAACTTTTGGAAGCAAAGCTATAGCATTTGGAACATGATAATTTTTAACAAATGGTTATATCTGCAACCTCAATATTTTGATGCAACCATTTTCTTCTTGTCAGAAATATCCTGTATTCAGGAGTGTGCTTCACCCTGGAACACCCAGCTTTCCTTATGCTTGAGTGCTCCATACATAAGCTTCCATTCAAATTTTTCATGAGCAGCTCTTATTGATGGAACTCTAATGGGATATTTTGAACATTTAATGTGTTTAGGCAGTATAATTTTTTTCTGTTGGTAAATTACATTTGAAAGTTGTGGATTTATACAACACTCCATACTATGATCTTGTGACAAGTGATGTTCAAATCCTTACACAAGCCACATTTATGGTATACATCAGGAATGATGGATGACAGACTAAATATTTTTCTGTTTCATTTATGGTACATACACATAACAGTGGTGTGAAGTTCATCACTAGAGCACCAAGTTACTGATGAACTTCAGATTAAGAATCTGCATGCCAGAACTCTTTAGAGTCACCCTGCTTCTGTCCTCCTCTGTCAATCACCATACAACACAGAAATGAGCAGCTTTTCTGAGTGTTACATTTTACTTGTGTCTACAAAGAGATGAATTATTGACTTAAGCCCCTCTAGCAAAGCATGAGTTGCCATTGCACACATTTTAATGTCAATAACACAGTGAATAATATTTTCTCAGTGGTGTTTGCATATAAAAATTTGCACCCAGCATTTTTAGGAGATGAATGAACCTCAAAATCAGAGGTATTTGTTTTCCCATGAATGAGGTCAACACATAATCAAGGACCAGAATCCTCTGCAGCTCATTTAATTGAGTAGGAACTTTATAGACCAAACTACTATCAGAGACTCTTGCATTCACTAGGACAACAATAGATATGCTGAGGTAGAAAGGAGAAGACCCACATGTCTCAACCCTACACAAGGAACTACAGGCAATTAAGAAAAGCTCAGAGTGGAAAAATAATCATTCCCAGAAAAGAACATACAAGTTGGTTCTCCAATACCAAATGGTCAGCCTTGATAATACACCTAAAATAATATTACACAGGCTGAGACATATTGACAAAGGAAGTCATGAGAGTCGGGAAGGTTTATTGAAGGGTTTAGAGGAAGTAAAATGATGCAATTCTATAATAATCTCAAATCTTAGCTTGTAGCTTCCCAGGGAAACCTCCAAACAACCCAGACTTTGCAAAGACTATAGATTGCTCTCCACAACTGACTGAAAGATCCCATTGGTGAAGGCAACATTTATACAATTCATTGAACATGGAGAATTCAAGTTAGTGCCTGCATAGAGCCTTCACCCTTATGGGCTAGCATTTTTAGTACAGGAAGGTACTCTGTAGGCTACCAAAAGAGAAATGTAAGCATCAAGCATACAAAACACCTTGGATCTAAAACGGTGTCCTGCCAAGATATTCTAGTGTTATCGTGATACAGTTTGAGGGAATAGCCAACTAATACCTGATTTGACTGGAGGATAACTGCACAAAATGGTACCCATACCCAACACTGCTTGGTTGACCAAGAACCTGGGACAAGATAACCCAGGGACCAAGGGAAAAACCAAATACTACTGGTTGGGGAAGTCTTCAATAAAATGACTCCAAATGACATTCTGCTATACTCATATATCAGTGCCTTGCTCAGCCATTATCAGAGAAGCTTCCTTCTGCGGCACATGGGAACAAATACAGAGACCCACAGCCAGACATTAAGCAGAGACCAAGAAACCTAAATGTAATGTCTCCATCAAATCCTTCCCCAAAGGGCTCAGGTAACCCTATAGACGAGGGGGTTGAAAAAAATGTAACAGCCAGAGTTGGGGGAAACCAAGAAACTTGGTTGTTGGACTCTCAAAACCAACAGGATCAAAACACATAGTAACTCACAGAAGTTGAAGCAGCATGCTCAAGGCCTGCATCAGTTTGGGTCCTAGCGATGAAAGAAGAGTTGTGCACATGTCCCATCCCTACCCCAAAGCAATCTCTAATTAACAACCAATAGCAAATGAAAATGCACTTATCTCCAAGGGAGTCTCACTGGAGAAACAACTACTTTAAAAGGTAGTCTGGTTGCTCAGGCTTAGATGTTCAAGAAAAAAGGAACTCAGTGGCACTGTTGAAGGTTCCATGTCTCATAATATCTTGCCAGAGCTTTTCTTTGGTTTTATTTTATCTTATTTTTTATTTTAATATACATACATATATATTCAGGTCCTTTGTGTATATGGTATGGCTTACTATGGTACACCTGATTATGTGAATGAGTGAGTTTCTATAATTGTTTCTTGTGGCATTTCTTGGATTCCTTTCTTTATGTTTGGTTTTTCCCTATTCAGATCTGTTAATTTTACTTTTACATTATTATATTACATTTTATTTTATTATTATCTCTTAGAAACCAGTTTGCTTTCTAATGAGAGACAGAAATGGGGTGATTCTGAATGGAAGGGGTCATGGAGAGGAAGTAGAGGAATAAAGGGAGGGAAATTATAGCCAGAATATATTATGTGAGGAAAAAAATCCATTTTCAGTAAAATAAAATATATAATAATCTCAAAAATAAAATAAATAAGATTTTAAAAGTGAGTCTGATCTTGAAAACATCATTTTCCTAAGGAAATTGCAAGGAAGAACCAAATGGACATACCGTTTATGATAAATAGGCCTTTGTTTAAATATATCAGTGGAGCATATTACTTTGCTAAAATGATTTATATGTGTATAAATAGCATAAATATTATATTTGGTTTATAGTTGGTCTTGTATTTATCTGCCAGAGCAATAAAACACAAAGTTAGGATAAGGTCAATGATTTTCAACACTCAAACAATTTAATTCAATAAGACATTCTTTTGCTCCTAAGTTAAATGTTACCCACTGAACAATGACCTCAGTCCTGAAAGCCCTCTGCAGCCTGCAGTGGTAGAAGGAATGGAACAGTCGATGTAGGACACATGACGAAGGTAGTTTCCTGACCGACTCTAGGTGACTGCTGACATGACTTTGGACAAGTACTTATCTAGGGCTATTTACTATTTGAAAGCACATTATAATTATCTCTGCCCTATATACCACACAGTGATATTTTGAAGTTCAAATTAAATGAGAAGCTGGGTCTCCTGCCCCAGATATGAAAAGAAGAAACAGAAAGGACTGAAAGTTGTGACAGTGGATAAAGTAAGCCAAAAAAACTCCCCAAATACTTTAATGTTGGCAGGGAGTACCACAGCAGAAGATAAAGGGTAAGGGACAGGAAAGAAGTCACCAGGAAGTCATCATGAAAAGGCCGAGGTCATCTTTTGAAAATTAGTTTAGCTTCCCATGTTTCCATCTTTCTATCTGGTTGGCCATAGGAAAATCAACTGCCATTTCTAATACGAGTAGTCATAGAACCTGAACCTGCCTCATTAAAAACTGTAATTTTTATCATACATGTGAGAAAGGATTTAGGCTGATTATATATGAAATTACTTCATATTCCAACATATAATTTTTCTGCTATGATAGTCAATGCTCACATGAATATTTCCAGATAATGGCCATAAGAGAATTACTATGCTTAATGGTCAGGGTTCTGATTTAAATGTTTTCATGGGCTCTGTTATATGCTTAAACTGACTTCTGAACTTGCCACTGTATTGCCATAAATTTAAGTGTGGAACAATAGGGTTTGCCTAGATTTGAGTCTGTGCTCAGACTCCCTTGTTTCTGACCGCAGAGAACACATTCATTCCCAAGTGTCACTCAGAATGCCACAGTGGGAGTCTCCACCATCAAGTGAAGTAGCCCGTGCAATAAGCCAGTTACAGGTGGTGTGGTCTGGAGGTCAGAATTTGAGAAAAGTCTGTGGTTAGATGAAGAAGGTGGGTAAATATGTAAAGCAGAAAGACTTAAGGGAGCATGGAAGGAACTCCTGCTGCTAATTGTTTATGTGACTTCAATCTGATGCTGCACATCTAACACCCAAAGAATCCTAAAAGGTAACTATGACTCTGATACCCATTTTATAGGGGAGAAGAACAAGGTTTTAGAAAGGTCATGGCTACAGGTAAAGTAGTGATTAATGCAGGAAATTAGATGTCAAGGCCATTTGGATGGCTATATTAAAAGAAGTACAAAAGCCTCTGGAGGTCAGAATTTGAGATATATATATTGTTAGTAAGCAGTGAGGTAACAGGGCTAGGAGGCTAGAAAAAGATTTATCAAGAGTCCTGACCTATGTCATTATAAGCGATTTAGCACCATCTGTCTAACCTAATACCCCCCCAAAAACTATAGCTCCACTGTATATTTTCACATCTTCTATAACTGTAAAACTTCTATATTAGTATACAACTACTGTATATAATAATTAACTGGATATAAGGCCAAATACCTTCATTAGTTATATAATTTTCATTTAGCTAAATGTATCTAAGCAACAGTAGGGAGGATAGATGAAAATAATTCAAGGTTCCTTCAAAGCCTAGTTTTCTGAAATGCTAATAGGGAGTATATTTATATAGCAGCACGCACCTAGCAGAGAGGTTATTTGACTCTGTTTAGCTATTCATAGGATAACTAATAGAAATGAAATTTTACTGAGACAAATTGCACGTTTAGGACATTTTTATTTTTACAAACTCCATTAGCATATGGCTTCCTCTTGTTCTTACTGTATGAAGGTAATAGTACAGGTATTACAATAGTCTTTGCAAAAAATGAGCCCCTTTCCTATTCATTGCGCTGATTAATGGTAGAAATATGAGGAACTTTCTTTTTTCTAAACCCAAGACTCATATTCTCATGGGCTGTGCTATGATTTTTATCTAAGCTGTTATCCTCAACCTTATGTGCTTAATTATCTTTGAGACACATTAATCAAGAACAAAAAAAAAGCCGTTAAAGTATAAGAAGGCCAACATGACAGAAAACTGGGTAAATCAGAATAAGAATATAAACATGGAATTGATTCTGTGGCTCTGTCCCTAAGACAGAGTGAAATGGTCACACTTTGCTCTCTTTGCTGTGGATGACTGTGAACAAACACATGACAGTCTGGGAAAAGGCCAATGATAATGTGTAGTGTGAGCTTCCAAACTCTCTTCAGGATTTCTGGACTTCATGGCCCACAAACTGTTGTCCTTCTTCACCCTTAAATACCTCAGCAATTGGCTGATGATAACAAGAAATGACCACTAAATACCTAAGAACCCTTATTTTTATTTCCTTCACAATGTGCTAAGCCTAAATCACCTTAGCAGGAAAATCTGGCCTGATCTCTCACTCGTATTTCTTAGTGTTGAATGAAATGATTTGAAGTGAGGTCTAGGAAAACGTTTCACAAAGGACAGGAAAATTTGTCTACATTTAGGCTCAGGGACTTGGTTGATTGCTGATGCTGTTACCATTTGAATGATTTTTTTACAAGCATGTTTCTTCATACAGGCTTTGCAGACCTTTGTCCCCCTATCTAAAGGTGGACTACATGGCTGGATAGATTGCTCATTTAATTAAAGGCTTGCTGTACATGCTCCAAGACCTGAGTTTAGATCCTCAATATTCATGTTAAAAAAGCTAAGTGTGTGGGAGACATTTTTAATCCCAGTATGGGGTAAGACTGAGACATGAGGGTCACTCGAATCTGCTGGTCAACTAACCTATCAGTCAGATTGGGGTTCAGTGAAAGACCTTGTCTCAAAACTTAACATAAATAGTGACAGAGAAAGATTGCAACATTGATCTCTAGCCTCCACAAGCACAAATACATAGGAAAAAGTACATAAATACATACTATACACATACAAGCACACACTCACACATGCATGCATGAGTGAACACATACAGTCTCTCACATACACTCAGGCTGATTATATCTTAGTCAGTCATCTATGCTAACAAAGCCATCCTTTAAAGATTCCTGAGGTTATATATGAATTATGGATTTGTGCACTGATAACTCCCAGGCGTTTCTGAAGAATGTCATCAATTTTGGGCTAAGAGACTCAAAGAACCAAATTTATCAAATTTAAGGAATTACACTCCCTTCCCTTCGTGTATTTTACCTTGCTTTTGAGAAATAACTTAAGCTTTTGGTTTATCTTTTGTTCGTGTGTTTGTTTTAAAGATTTATTTTATTTTTTATTTGTGTATTCATGTCTGTGTCTGTGTGTACCCACACAACTACCTGGTTATTTGTGGAGACAGAAAGAAGGCATCAGATCTCTGAGAGATGATGTGATTGTGAGCTGTCAGATGATTGTTGATAACAAAACTCAGATCCTTTGCAAGATCAACAAAGGCTCTTAAGCTGTTTTGATTTATTCTTAAAATCACAACTATGTGTTAATCAAAGAAACTATAAAAATAGTTTCAATAGGTACATTAAAATTTCTGGTGGCAGTTAGCAAAACACTTAAATTTAGAAACAGAGTTGATTAACAAGATTCATGGGAGAGGAACAGAGAAAAATGTAGAGCTCAATAAAATCTTTTTTTTAAAAAAAAAGATTCATTAAGAAAGGTGTATAATTTTAAAATCATATTATCTTGCCAGGGGTTGTGACTTAGTTGTTAGGATACTTGTTTAGTAAGTCTGAGGCACTGATTAAATAACCAGAAGCTAGTGTACCTGGTGTGGTGAAGACAGAAGAATCAGGAATCCAATGACATCTTTGTCCACATAGATGGCTGGAGGCTAGCCTGGGATACATGAAACCTTGACTCAGAAAACCCAAAAACCTAAGACAAATAATAAAATAAAATAGAAATATAATCAAAAGAAGAGGGGTTGGAGAGGTGATTCAGCACTTAAGAGTACTTGTGGCTGTTGCAGAGGACTCGGTTCACTTCTTAGTACCTGTGTGCTACTGTCCTAGAACTGTCAGTAACGCCAGCGCCATGGGATCTCATGCCCTCTTCTGGCTTCTGAGAGCACTCGGTGCACATGGCACATAAATGTAAATGCAAGCAAAATCTCACACACATAAGTAAAAAAAATAAAAGAATCTTCAGAAGAGTAAAGTAATAAACATATTATCATGATCATATAATTCTGTAGCATTATCACTACTACACAGAAGTTAAAAACATACTTTCCTGAATCAATGATCCAATAATATCACTTATCTACGATAATCAGGCTCTTGAGGATGTCTGTAAGAAAAGCAGATGTGTATTTACCATTCTTCATGGCATTAAATGTTATTTAAGTTCAGTCTTACTGAACATAACAGAATGATCATGTCCACAAATCAGTTATACCTCATATCAGTCTGGTACATGGAAATTAAGAGATTATCTTATGTTTACTATAAACTGGAGACTTTAATCTTTCTATTTTCTCTCCCTTTCTTTTCTTTGTCTCCACATATCTCTCTTCTTCCCTTCTATACAAGCTGCTTTCCTCTGTTAAGCCCCCTTGTCTGATAAGTCTCCGTATACCACCTCCACTGGCTAGGCAGGTGATGAGTTGCACAAGGTTGGTTTGGCACTGCAGGGCAGTCAGATTGCATTTGAGATTCACAAGGGAAGTAGACATAACCTAAGAACACTTGTGTTAAGCCACAATCTCTTCCACAGATCCTTTGACTTGACCCTATATCCAAGCTAAGAATCCCGTGATGTGAAGTCAGGACACAGTCTGTGAAAGAAGGCATGTGGATTGGAGCTCATTGACTGTTTAGCCATGATTGTTTCAATTTTGCACTTGCTTGTCTATCTGTTGTCTGGCTTTTTAAAATGACTTTCAGACAAGCATTTGCAACTGTTGGGCTACCTATTAGTTGTGTGTGTGAATGGAGACTTTGAGACTTTATTTCTAAAGATATTCTAATGTGGAACACTTGAGATAACACAGAAAATCAACAAACATGAAAGGTAACTCTGGCAAGAACTGCACTAGGATCAAGCATGCATGTGAGGGAGTAAGTTACAAAGTTATAATTTACAAATCATTGGTCTATAGATATAATTGGTCATGCATAATTTAAGGGTATTTGGCTTCTTTTTGCACTCAATGTAAAGCCATTTAATGGGTCCAAGATATTGCTATTATTCCTCAAATTTTATTTTCCTTGCCCTTTATGTCTGTTTCTTTAAAATGGTATGCTCCTAAATTCGCAGTTTACACCCATTGGCTTGAAGGATCTCTGTACTTTTAATGGAATGTTATATCATAATATTTTTTAAAAACAAGGTTTGTAGAATAAAGTGATTATTGCATGGAAATGTATGAAGCTCTCAGGCTGGAAATATGGTTTGATCGTTAAGAACACTTGATGTATTGGCAGAGGACCCAGATTTGGTTCCTAACACCACCATAGTGGTTTGAAACTATCTGTAACTCTACTTAGATGGGATCCACCAGCTTCCTCTGACCTTTGAGGACAGCAGGCATCCATGTACATTGTGCATGTACATAAACGCTGGCAAAACATACACATAAAATAAACAGATCTGGAAATTATTAATGTGCTGGGATAATATCCCATTATATGCACAAACTCTAATTTTTCTCACTGTGCTGAAAATCAACAAATGATTCCAGACAATTGCTAGTCAAGAAGACAAGCCTAAAATGTACATAGATATTGTTATCACAACAAAATTTCATAGTGTCTATTATATAATATAGGCAAGATACCTTACCCTTGAAAAGATATTATTAATAGAGGTTTATAATTTTTGAAAATTACATTTTAACTTTGTGTTCTGTGTATGTGTGTGTGCAAGTGTGTGACACACACCATAGCCCACACAAGGAGGTGAGAGAACACTTATGGGAGTCACTTCTTCCCTTTCATCATGCGGGTTATAAGGACTGAACTCAGGTCTTCAGGCTTGGGAAAGTGTCTTAAGCCCCGGAGTCATCTCTGTAGTCCAGATCACAAATATTTTTAAAGAGACTAAAGAGAAAGTATTTGCAAATTAACAGAGTTCACAAGGCAAAGAAAAAGGTGAAGTTGCTTCACTAAGCTCTGTGGATTTTGTTTTTAAAGGCTTTTAAACAAAGATTTTATGAAATCATAAAACAAAGAGCAAAGATCCAAAGAAAAAAATAAGTTGTTGCCAGAGGAATAGTTTTTATGTATATATAAGGAAAAGGTAATGCTTGGGATATTACAATAAAAATGACTTTTGGGAAATTACGATAATAGACTCTATTTCTTAAAAGTAGTTATTAACTATTCACCAGAAGTAGTGATTAATTATATGTATAGGATTATGTTTAAACCCCTTTTCTAATATATTAAATCTGTAGTTCAGAAATGGAAATATTTCATTTTCTTTAGGAATGTCTAATTTACTAAGTATCAGCCCGGGCTTTTATTACTCAATATGTTCAGTAATATTTGCAAACTGTTTAACTAAATCCTCAATATCTCTGCTTGTTATAAACAAAGGAAGCATTTGAAGGGGATTATAAATATGTGAGTGAATTTCCATTTAAATAAAGTTGATTCAACCCAGAAGGGACAATAGAAAAGCATTCAGTCTATCTAAATCCACTTTAATGTCAGTAAACAAATGGCCCAAAGTAGTTTCCCGTGTTTTTGGCTGTGAAGGGTGAAATGCAAGAAGCAAGGCTTGGAAAATAGTGCTTTCTCTCTTGTGCCTAGGGAGAGGAAACCGTGCGTCCCACAGGCTTCAGCTTACTGGCATAAATGTTACGTTAGTGCCATCTCAAAACTCAGTTTCTCTTATGTAGTTCTCAAATGTGGCCTTAATTTCTCTCAACTGCCATAATAATGTTCTATAAGTAGTATTATGCACTATGTACTTGTAAATGATACCACTCAGAGGTCCAAAACATACTATTCTTTGTGATTATTTAAATTCTATTAGGTGATGTTGACATCAGTAACTGATTTGTTTATTGCCAGAGCCATATAACATTATTCCGTCAGGTGTTTTAAGGTATGTACCTCTACAAGAAGTATACACTAAAATGCACTTACTTTTAAATATTAAGGATGTAAAACTTAAGATAATCATGTGTCAACATGATGTATGCACATATATTTTCAAGTATACACATATGTGCACAAATACGTATGTCATACATATCTGTTAAAATTAGTAAAACTAGTGCAATAACAGTTTGTAAAAGGTGTTAATAAAACTAAATGGGTCCTTATCAGGATATAAAAGCATAAAGAATAGTTCATGGCTCTGTACCAATGTATGGGGAGTTATAATTTCTATGAAGCTTTAATTATTTGAATCTCTGGAATAAATTTACAGCAGATAGATTAACAAGAGAAAAGTATTCAGATTTGTTATGGCTGTGTTTACCCAAGCCACCTCAAATATAAGATTCAAAAGAGAGCAATGATTCAAGTTCATATAATGTCCTTAACTGTAAGGAGCAATCAGAGCATCAAGTGGCTGGGAGGAGTTGAAAACCGATTACGGGAAGGTGAAGAGAGGAAAGACATGTTGAATAAAGGCTGTCTCTGATGCAGATAAAATATTGGATAATAATCCTGAAAGAATAGATGAGAGGATTTGCTTCTGGGCTTGGTGAGGTGGGAAGAATCTAGTCTCCTTCGCAGGGATCAAATTGATATTTACTTAATGACATACTAGAAGGGGAATTCCTAATACCTATAACCACTGTAGGACCTGACTCTGTCCAGGCAATGCAGGTTCGGAACTCTTTCCTTACTCTCTGGAAGGAAAAAGGAACAAGTCATGCTCTGTGGTCCTTTCTTAATCCAAGTAGTGAGCATTGTCGCCTACAGTCTTCACAACCATCCCCTCATGTCAAACAGTGTACATTGTCTCCTACAGTCTTCACAACCATCCCCTAATGTCAATATGCATTGTCTCCTACAGTCTTCACAACCATCCCCTAATGTCAAACACTGTGCACTGTCTCCTACAATCTTTACATCCATCCCCTAATGTCAAACAGTATACATTGTCTCCTACAGTCTTCACAACAATCCCCTAACATCACTGTGCATTGTCTCCTATAGTCTTCACAACCATCCCTTAATGTCAGTGTGCATTGTGTTCTACAGTCTTCACAACCATCCCTTAATGTCAATATGCATTGTCTCCTACAGTCTTCACAACCATCCCCTAATGTCAATATGCATTGTCTCCTACAGTCTTCACAACCATCCCCTAATGTCAATATGCATTGTCTCCTATAGTCTTCATGACCACCCCCTAATGTCAAACACTGTGCATTGTCATCAAGAGCCTTCACAATCATTCCCTAAACTGAGGCCATGTTCTAATTATTCTCAGGAGGGAGATTCTCAGTGGTCCCTCATGAAGTCCTGAGTTCACATCCTGAAGAATTCCTCTTGTTTATTCTCCAAACAGCTTTTATACCAAAACATAAACTGAGCGGGAACTACACCAGCATTGTGTCACCTAGACAACCAGGTGAATGGCATTTTGTCATATGCTCATCTATCTGTCTGCTGTGTAGCCTAGCTGTCACGTAGGCTTGAATTAGCATCTCTATCAGGCATCCTCCAAATTACAAACAAAGGAGCAACAACATCCTGACCTTTTGTTAGGGCAGTGACAGCCTGTCTGCAAGGCTACATGACTACCTCAGGTGGGGCCTATGGCTTCAGAGCCTGGCTGCCATACCATATAGAAATATGGGCCTACAATTAAATGTTGGTTCACCTCTTCTAATATCATTTACTCAAGTATAGGACATTTAACAAAATAGTTTAACACTGTTGCCACACCATTAATTCCGTGTTTTGTTGCAATGTCAAGTTTTCTTCTAATGACCTTCTCTTTGTATCTGTGTTGAAAAACACTGAATTCAGGATCCAGATCTGCCTTTATTCTTCTGTGGTCTGTGACAGTTTGTCAATCTTCCTTGTTTTCAGTGGCATTGACAGTATAAACACTATTGATCAATTATTTTAAAGAATGCCCTTAGTTCCGTTGGATGATTTCTAGAGATTAAAGTAGGGTTATTGGTTTGGAAAGGCATCCTCGGCAAGTGAAGTGCTCTAGACATGTCATCAGAGCAGGGTATGTATGATCCTAATGAGTTCTGAGTTTTCAGTGCATATGCTAATGTCAGTCACTATTAGGTTAAAGGTTGCTGGGTTTCTCCTAGTTAAGATGTGCATTTTCCTTTCTTTATACAACTTTTAAGAAGTGGAAACTAAGCCCAAGCTATCCTCAAGCATCAGAGAACTGATTTCCATTCCTGGAAGTGAAAGTTTATCCATATTTTATTCAGAAATCTCTCCATTGAAGAGAGGAACTGAGGAGAACACCATTGCCATTCACCAAATACAGGAATCTGCTCTATCAGTTGATCAGTTTTAAATCTCAGTCTTGCTACTGAGGCAGGTTGTTCACATATGATCATTGAGCACATTTCCCCACTCATCTCAAACTCTTTGTCATCAGGGATCAGGGGAAAATCTATCATTGAACTTTAGACAATAGATAGATATTTATTTGTTCTACCATCTATCCTGGAGGTAAAAACTTAGCTCCTTGCTTCTTTGATGTGGATAAGTTGTCTACAAGAGTTTAGGCATCAGTAATAGGGTAAGAAAAAGAAAAGAACACGAATGTGGTTTGGATGAGGTCTTGATAATGTTTTCATGATACATGACTGACTTAGAACATAGCTATATTTCACCCAAGCCAAGTCTTTTGAGGAACTGTTACAAACAGCTGCAAAGTAGTTAGTATGTTCAAAGGGCTAAAAAATGGGGACTTCTAGAAAACCAGAAGTATCTATTATACCATAGGCTTCATCAGTCAATCCAAATGAAGAAATATTAATAGAGATTAAATAATGATTCACATAGATGGGCTTATCACATTATAATTTATATCAGTACTTGTTTTGTACAATGAATATGTGGTCCAAAAGTTTGACTGAGATATTTATGGCATAGCAAACACAAACATCATCATTCCTTTGTCTGTTTCATGTATGCATGTACATTTTTCTTAGCTTAGTTATTTGGGTTATTTGCACAAAGTAGACTGAAATATTTTTTAAATGGACATGAATCAAAATAATAAGAGAAGCTCTTCTGAGACACCAAGGTACATTTTTTACAATATAGAGTCCTAAGAACAAAACAAAAGTCTTTTTATGAAAAGCAAATGCCATGCACTTCCTGGGTAAAGTGCATGAAATTGCCCTGATAGATAAGATATCTGATAGCCAATGGGAGTTGAGTTGTCTTAAACCAAGCATGCAAGAAAGATGGCTCAGCATTAGAAAACATCAGAGACCCAGGTCTCCAAATAGTAAGTTTATGAGCATCCATCAATGCATATCTTGTGACTGAGGAAATGTGTAAGGATATATTGTGCAGCAATATATCAATGAGTGAGAATATAAGAGACACCAGAAATGGTCAGGAAGTCACATACAGAATGTAAATTCCATCACTCTGGATGACTGGCATTAATGAAAAAAAAAAACACTGTGATGAGCTAGGGACTCAGAAGTCATTCTGAGAATAAAGAGTTTCACAGGCTAAGAAACCCAAAGGGGCACAGCCTACATACAAGAAATCATGTGAACTCTTCAGAGCACAGAGAATAATAAAGCTGATTTCACAAATATAAAGGCATTGACAACAACTAATATTTATATTTAAATCTTGAAGCCTTGGAAGACAGAAAAAAAGTCTTCAGAATTTTAAGTAAGTAAGTGTCGGCCACACTTAATAATGCTGCTCAGAATTGTAGAGAGCATATCTGATTAGAGTAGTGTCCTTGTGACCCAGCCAAAGGCTGAGAATGTAGAATATGCCCTGGCATCTCCTGAATGAATTAGTGTGGGTCTAAATGCATGATAATGTGTCAGGTAGGCTATAGGACCATCATTCTTCCTAGGCTCCATTAAGTGTAACTATCCACAGAACTCTGCAGTCCTTGATCCCTATGCTACATCTGATAGCAGCCACCTCTATGACCTTAATCAATAGGCTTCACCTCACAGAGACCTCTTGTTTCATTCATAAGACAAGTTATTCCAGAAAGAGATTAAAGGCCTTTGGCAAATTCGAGTTTCTAAATTTTGTTCTTTAGCTATAGTTACTGTCTTCATGCCAAGAAGGTGAAAACAGAAAGATTCCGTGACTAAGGAATCGCAAACACAATTGGGAATCTGGAGAGAGAGACATGGATTTAATTAGACCCATTTATACTATATTTTAGCTCTCTGATTTTAAGTTGACTATTTAATGTTTTTTAACTGTAAAATTAAAAGATAATTGAGGTTAAATAACCATGTAATCAATCTAATAGAACCTGGCTCTTAATGAGTTGGTTCAACGACGGTTACTGGACCTGCTGTCAGAGAGCCCTCTATATGGCCATTCAGCATGATGCCCAAAAATCAGGCCCAGGATAGTTTTTCAAATTAATATTGCCATAGAAAATCAATGTTACTTGAGCAGACACACAGAATTTTGACATTGTTCTCAAGTACAGTTATACAAAGCAACAAACCTCACTGTTTTTTGTCATGTACTTTATGGGGTGGGTGTTGGGGAGAAGTAGCTTCTTTGATGATATGGTTATTCCATGTAAAGAATGGAGGATGTTTAACCCATCCCAATCCAGAGCTAGATGATAGGAATAAACATTATAACTGTAATCTCTGGGCAACATGAGCTCACAGAAGCTGCAGTTGCCTGTAATAGGCCTGCACACCTCTGGACTTATTAATAGTCAGTCATTGGTAGGTGTCTTTTCATGCTGCCCTACCCCTTCCTTGGGAAACTATTGACTATTGATGGATGTTGGAGGTAGAGGAGTTATTTTCTTCAAAAGTATTTCCACTGGTGAGCCTACCAGGCTCCATTGGATAGTTTCATACTGCTGATCATGAGAAGGCCTCAGTTATGCTTAGTGGATCACAAAATAAGTCAAAAAGGATGTGGGAAAGGTCCTTGTACAGAGAAGGGGGATGAGAGGGGATGGAGATAAGAGAGATAGGAGATGAAAGTCACCAGAATGTTTATTACACATGTGTATGAAATTGTCAGAGAATAAATTTAACAATATTACTATCATAAAAACTTCCAAAATAATAAAATTTAAAAAAGGAAAAATGGAGATTTTTTTCCCTTGAAACATTGTTCCAGCAAAGGAAGTAAACAAGGAATAGACAATCTTCATAAACAAAACAAAAAGCATGCCATGACAATTAGTTTTGTAGTAGAACTAATGGCATGTTGCTGGTGCTCACTGAGAATTCTTCATGTCTTTCTGTTGCTGGCAATGGTGTTAAGTTTTTTGTTGTTGTTGCTGTTTTGTTTGTTTTTTTGTTTAAGAGGTTTTAGGTCTCAAATAATCCAGTCTGGCTGCAATTTCGTAAGAACTCATGGGTGGATTTGAACTTCTGGTCTTCTTCCCTTAGCCTTCTAAGCACTCGAATTACATGCATGTACTGTCACACCAGGCCTAAGTTCCTGCTTATACACACTTAGTAGGTAAATTGCTGTGGTTCTACACAACCAATAGGAAACTTACATTTATCCACATTACAAATCTTTCCATGTTTTATTCTCTTTATGCTACAGAGCCCTCAAGAGTAACTTCTCAGAAAACATGCTGTAGAGGCTGTCTGTTCTTAATGCAAGTTGATTAGTCCAAGAGCGAATAACTCATCTAACCTGGGCTAATTAAATTCCTGAAAGCTTAAAGACAGAGAAATATGGGTTATCAGTGGCCAGTTTATTATGGTGAAATTGTAAATTTATTCTCACACCTGCCCTTCATTGTCAGAGTCAGTGAGGTAAACTTCTTTCTATTTTTCAAATGTATTCTCCTTTCCACAGCAGAATAATAATTAATATCGTGTACTATGAACTTATAAGTATGCAGTGAACTAAAATAGCCAGAAACGTGCTATGAAAACGTATGTGTCAAGCTTTTTAGAAGTTGAGGAAAGGAGAGTGGAATCTTCTCAGAGGTATTACATTTTGCTGCCCTCTCCGATAAATACATTCAACAACTATATATTTAGCATGTATTATAGTCTGAGCTCTGTGCTTGATACTGGGGATTCTGTGAACAACAAAACAGAGTTAGTGTTAGTCTTCATTGCACATTATGGAATACAAATAGGTTTGAGTACTCCACAAAGTCAAATGTGTTTAATTTTCAACTCAGAACACAGCGACAAGTTCTGTTTGCTAGCTACACCCTCCTAACACAGATGACTGAGATAATAACATGTCAAACTCTGTAACAAACATCCTAACAAAAGGATGAACAGACAGAGCTAACGATGAAATTAAGAATTTGAGTCTAAAATGTTAAAAATAGCCTTTAGGGTTTTATATTTAACCAGCTTTCCACAGATAGAGTTAGCACACACTGTCTGCTAGGGGATGCATATTAAGCCATCTGACCATGGGAGGGGGCACAATGAGTGGACCCCAGTAACAGAATGCCATTGATTACCCACCTTTATCACATGAGTTTGCTGAGGGTTGGGGTGTATTTGTGATTTGATCCTTACAGTTCTATTTCGCAGGCATTATTTTCTGCCTCTAAAGTAATTTGTTTATTTTAAATCATTTGCCGTGAGCCCATGTAGGATCTTGTAACAGAATGTGAGGGTTATCAACTCATTTAATAACACCTCAAATTTTCTGAATACCCACCAACCAAAACTTAATTCGAAGGCAAAATGAATTCATGGTATTCCTGGCAGGGCTCACCATGTTATAGGGGACTTCATTACAGGCTCAGTTCTGAACATGCAGGATGCACACTCTACATGATACATTCCATTATACTCTGCCATGTCAACAAATAATACCCAAAACACCTCAACACACACTCGATACTCTAATTAACTTCACTGTTTTTTACTGTACTCACAAAAATTTCTGCTTTTTAATAAATATAGTGATTTTCTTTTAGAAACATAATGATTGAATCACAGAAAATAAAAATACTTCCTACCTATATTCTTCAGAATGTAAGCATCAAATTTACATGTGTTTAGATTGTTTTGTGTTTGAGTGTTTGATCAGAAAAATTGCTGTTTGAGTTCTTTATTTGTGTTTCATTATAAACAATCCTTAAGTCTATGTTAGCTTGGACTTCAGAGAGAATTTCCAATAATTTCTGAAATGTCCCTAGAGACACTTTCACCACTTTGTAATTTGTAGTTATGAGAAGCAGTATTCTCAGAATTGATAATTTTAAAATCAAATTATTGATAGCCCTTAAAAATGCTGAAGACACACTATTTCCTGCAGTATCAAATCCCAGACTTAATTCTTTAGGTAAACAAAAGTCAGCAAATTCATCTCATTATATGTAAATTTGCGTTTTATCTTTAATAAATGGCAAGACATATGCATACTAAACATTTACTTTAAAATGATTGTATAACGGATAAAGAATAAATGTACACCTATCTCACAATCCCACATTCCTGTGTCACATACAAATTTCTCTGGCAAAAGAGGGGTGTGAATAGAAGAAGTTTAAGAAGCCTATTATGATTCACGAAACTGATCCAAGAAAGGCTAGTGGGCCCAGAAGGAGGGTGGGCCCAAACTTTATATCTGACTTCAAAGCCTTTTGTTAAAATCACCACAAAGGGAGGAAGGGAAAAGAGGGAAAAGCACAATAATCAAAGAGTTTGGACCCCCACAGAGATCTTGAACTTGCAGTCTGTGGGATGTTTTTAATTTGGGGGTTATGAATTTTTCCATTTTTCAGTGCTGACTTTTAATGTACTTCAATATATTGGTGTGTTTTAAAGGATAAACATGAAACTTTTAATATAATCATCAGTTCTCTTTCTTGGTATTTGCGCTGGAAGCTGGGATTGATCTAGAATCAATATTTGAAAGCCGAGTTCCTTTATATGCTGTGTTCATAGTGAGAAGTTTTGAACAGAATGGTAAATAAGTATGGTTTCTAAAGCAAATGCTTTAAAATTTTATTATTATAGACTATATATACGTGTATGTGTGTGAGCATGTGTGCATGAACATCCTGCATGTGCCCACACATATGTGTGTGGTGAGTGTTCATAGTGCACATGTCTAGGTCAGAAGAAACTTTGTGGAATCAATTCTCTTCTTCAATCTTTAAGAACCATCTGTGGACCAAACTGAGGTCACATGGCTTGCATAGCAATCCCATTTTCCTGCTAAGGCTCATGCCAGTCCATGCACATACTATGCTTTATGAGTTATTTAGTAGGCACCAAGGACTGTGGCATTCTGCACCCATTTGGTAGTTCTTTCGGTACCCTCCTCAACAACTCTTGTACTGAGGGTGTGCTTGGTCTCCAATACTAAGTTCAGAGATGGGACTTACAGGAAGTGATTGGGTCATGAGAGCACTGGTCTAGACAATGGGTTAACCTTTTGATGGATGGGTATTTGAATAGAGTGTGAGGAGATGGTGGAAATTGTGAAAACATGGGGCCTAATTAGAAGAACTAATCTATTCACCATTCAAAGGGTGTATCCTCTGTTCCTACTTCTCAGTTCTTCTAGTTCTCTCTTATATGAGATGAGAACCTCCTCTGTTTTATATTCCTGATATTTTAATCTCATGACAGGCACATGGCAAGAAAGCCAACTGACTGTGAACTAAAAGTTTTACTACAGTCCACTGCACATTGACCTCTCTGCTTCTCTCTCTTATGAGATGAGCTTTCTCCTCTGTCCTGTGTTCCTTATATTTTAATCTCATGACAGGCCCATTGCATTGCACATTGGCAAAATAGAGAAACCTTTCTGAAGAAAATTCTTTTATGGAGAGATAGCACCACACTTAAGAGCACAGTAGTCTTGCAGAAGAGGAAAATTCTATTTTCAGTGCAACTCAGAACCACCTTTAACTCCTGTTCCATGAAATCCTGATGCTTTTGTTTTCCATGGGCATCTGCACTCAAATCCACACATATACATGATTGAAACATTAAATATAATGCAATATTAATAAAATTCCTTTAGAATATAATAGACAGATTATATTGTGGTGGAAATTATAGAATAAAAGATTAATTTTCTACATTACTATTTTAAATATATACTCAATATATGCATATATGTATATATATATTGCAGTGAGCTTCTAAGACATCAATTCTATATGTAGCTGTTTTATCAAAGTTGCAATAATTGACATATTAACTTGATGAAAATTACAATTTCAATTAGTAAATAGCAGATGAAATTGTATCTCTGTGTAGATACACAAAGACGTTTACATTTGAAGAGTATATCAGGAAACACTGTCAGAATTCCATATTATCAGGAAAAAGTGAAAGAAAATACTTTATTTTAAAAACTATAAAGTATATTATTATGACTTTGAGTCTTATAACCATATGTTTCACTGTTGACCTTGCATTATGATCGAGATATAAACAACCATTCTATCAAATCCACTGACTTACTTAAAAGTATGTTTTTGTTTCCAGTTAATTAAAAGCTTCACTCTGTTGTTTTCAAATATCAATGATGAGATTTTATTTGCTTTAATAAAACTCAGCTTGATCTTAAACTCTTTGCTTAATCTTATTTAAGCACCCTGTGTCTTACTACAAAAGTGTCACAATGACAAGAAAAAAAATCTTTGGGAGATATCAAAAGCCCTTCGAGGCCTGGGAGCCCAATTAAAATGGTATCAGCCTCATTGTGTAACATTATAGAGAATTCTTTTTCTTCCTATAGGACACATTTAATAAAACAAGCTTTATTAGGTAATATATTACCCCTCATACATCACACATTCTGTATGCACAGTGGTACAGTTCAAGAAGATGAAAGACTCCTGAGCAAGCATCCTCCAGCATACCAACAGAATGTTCTCTGCTTTAAGCCACCACAGCATTTGTGCTTGCATGGAATCCCATCCAAAGCATTCAAAGTAGGCCCATCCCTGACAGTGATGGAGCAGCATATGAAAGTATTCACAGAAAATAAACTCCCCCACCTATAATTTTGTACCAACAAGTAAAATGTGTTGTGAAGAGAGAAGGGTTTAATCTTTTCTTCATGACCATTCTTTAAATCTTATCCTAAAATATTGCTTAGCTGTGAAAGTTGAAATGATTGTTCTTTTCATATATCCCCCACCATAAGAGGTTTACTACTATGACCATGACAGGTTAGCCTTAGCTGTACAAGGCAGTTGAGTGTGACAAAGCACTAAGGGCAGGAAAAGGGACTCCATGCCCCCTTTCATGATGTTGACCTGCACAACTTAACTCGAAGTGTGCTTTGGTCTTTTTCTTTATTTTTCCTGGTATCCCCTCATAGTTTTCCTTAGTTTTACAATCTAATTTTTAGAAAGCACAAACAATCCCGCCACACAAGTAAAGAATTACTGACTTTTCTAGAGGAAAAACAACCCATCATTCCAAAAGCCGCCATCAATGTTGGTTCTGATATATTGAACTTTGCTTTCTGATGCTTCACCTCCAGAGGGAGAGAGGAGAAAAGGGGTCAGGGAGGGAGAGAGAGAGGGGTAGGGAGATGGATTATGTTGAAGAAAGGGGTTATAAGCAACAAATCAAGTAAGTTTAAAAATATTTCCAACCAGTTTGTTCAAGTTATTTCTTTGATTTATCTTTCAGCTCCATCATATTTTCCTGAAGACTTGAAAAATCTATGTATTCTTTTCTAATTTTAAAAATCAAAGACAAACACCATCCAAAATTCACCTGAGCCCTTCTGATAGGGCAGAAAACAGCTATCCCAGATGAAGCTACTTATTTCCCTAACTGGAGGATACTTCCTTTATTCTATCATTTACAATTATTTCCTCCCATCAAGACTGACTTGTCACAAACCTGCTAAAATTCTACATAAATTTTCATTGTTTCAAATGCTAGTTCTTCACTGAAACACATTACATAATTAGGTATATTGTTCAATCCTGGTGGGGTGGGAAATATTCCTCAATTTTTTGGATTCGTCTGTCCCTCACTCTTTCTTTGGGGAAGTCATAAACATACTTCCCATTTTGTAACAACTACTCTATGATGGCATTAGGGTGGGGCCGCCCAGTCTTCACCTCTTCACCAAGAACAAATAACACAGATCTAACCTATCCTCTAGGAAGCAGACAGTCTTGACTAGATTTCAGGTTTTAACATTCTTTAACTGTAAGACTTTGATTAAATGATGTTTTTTTTTCTTTTGTGTCTTAGTCTTACCATTCAGACAACACTAGCATATCATAAGAAGTCAAGGCCTGTGACATAAGAAGTCAAGGCAGAATATGAATGCATAGTAGATATTTAATAAAAATATTTCAAATATTTTTACTTAGATATTTGTTCATCTATGTTTTACTTCTTTTTCTCTGATTATGAATTTATCCTATACATAATCATTTTGGGGTCCAGAAATCTGAATTATAGAATTGTTTTTCTTTGACTGTAAGAGTAAATCCTATCTTAGTTGTCAATCGCAACCTACTGAGCAAATAGATAGCTGAAGCCAGCATTTCACATGTAGAGTTAAAAGTTTTAAAAGTAGAATATTGTGAACATGGTGTTTAAAGCCTCTAGGTCTTTAGACTTAATAATACGAACTATTAAGTTATTCTCTACTTCTACTAGTTACCTACTGACCCTGTGTGTATTGGTGTTGGAGAGATGCATGTTCATGTGCATGTGGATTTAGAGTGACCCAGAAAACAACTTCTGATGATGATCATGATCCTCAGGCCTTTTTTTTTTTTTTTTTTTTTTTTTTTTTTTTTTTTTTTTTTTTTTTTTTTTTTTTTTTTTTTTTTTTTTTTTTTTTTTTTTTTTTTTTTTTTTTTGCAATAGGCTCTCTCAATACTCTGAAATTCAATAAAAAAGCTGGAGTTGCTGGCCAGTGTTCCCCAGTGATCTGCCTGTCTTTGCCTCCCTGGTGCTTGGTTTAGCTCATGCCAGAATGCCTGAATTATGTAATATGGAATCTGGATGTTGAACTTAGACAAAATATTTTTTCTCTCTCTCCCTTTCTCTTTCTCTGCCTTCATGTTTTTAACATTTTAAAGCAATTTATCATAATTTAAACACTCTTGACAATTATAAAAATATAAACACATTGGGTAAGACTTTTAAAGTATGTATTTGTGTTCTAGCCATGTTTTCCTAGAAAAATGGGCTAATTAATTTATGACAAATTGTATGGTATAATTTTCTATGAAAAGTGATAAATGATAGAAAATTACTTCATATTTTCCTTTAAGACAACATAGGAGGGAAAACTTTCACAACTGGAATCAAAATGTGATTTTCTTGAAATTATTACTCTTCATCTGCTTATAAAAGTTAATGGGAAGTATCGCACTGACTGTTGTCAGTTGGCAAAGCTTGGCCTGCGTTTCCCTGTTTGGCTAGGAAGATACAGTTATTGCATTCAATCTGTGCTTTATCATTGGAACTTCCACAGCGACTTTCTGTGAGTTCTTGGTGTAATTAATTAGTCTGTTCCTTCATCAGTGCTTCTTAGCTTCTCATAAGCACTTGTTTCAACTTCTTTCATTGTTGTTGATCATTTACTAGTTTCATGCATGCCTTATTTCCTAAATGCTTGCAAAGGCATTTCTGTGGCATAATTGAACTTAATGTGAACAATCCAACAAGAATATCACATTGTTTTTATAATCATTAATAATTGCAATGCCTTCTTCAACAATGAAGTTAGATATTATGAAATGGAGTCTTCCCTCTTATCACCTCTAGTAATAAACATTCTATATCCGGGAAGAAACTTTAAAAACTAAAATCACTGCAATCCATTAGTCTTTGCTGAGTCCAGCAACATTTCAGTGTTTCCAGCACCTAGAACTTGCTCCTTTAGAACAAATGGAGCCAGAATTAACAGAGAGAACACTTGAAAATCAGTTAATTCTGATGAACTGCATTGTTAACTAGGGTTTCAGCTTATAAGAAGGTAAGGGAGTAACCCCAAGGACTTTCCATCCTACCACAGGACACTTGCTCAATTATAGTCATAGAATCCTTATTCACAATAGCCAGAAACAGGAACAACTAGGAAACCAATAACTGAAGAGTGGATAAAGAGATTGTAGTAATTTACACAACAGAATATTACTCAGCTGTTAAAAAATAGCATCATAAAATTTGCAGGCAAATGGATGGAACTAGAAAAAGTCATCCTGAGTGAGATAACACAGATCCCCTCCCCCCCAAAAAACATGGTATGTACTCACTTATAAGTGATTATCAGCTGTAAATTAAAGGATAATCATGCTATAATCCACAAACCCAGAGAAGGTAGTAAAAAGGAGGACTTCAGGGTGGGAGGGGACATGAATATCCTTCAGAAGGGGAAGTAGAATAGTCACCATCTGTGGATGGATGGAGTTGCGGGGGTGATGGGAACAGGATGGGTCAGGTTGTTGTAATGAGGGGCTCAGACTGCGTTCCCAGCGCAGGGCCCCTTGTGCCATCGGGCTCCCGGTGTGTACCCGAAATAATTACACGGAAACTGTATTCATTGAAATACTGCCTGGCCCATTAGCTCTAGCCTCTTATTGGCTACCTCTCACATATTTGTTTAACCCATTTCTAATAATCTGTGTGTCACCACAAGTCGTGGCTTACCGGGAAAGATTCAGTGTGTCTTCATGGCGGGTGGCTCTCTCTGGCTCTGTCCCCTTCCCAGCATTCTCTTCTCTTTTTCCTGTCTATCTAAGTCCTGCCCTATCAGAAGGCCAAGGCAGATTCTTTATTAACCAATAAAAGCAACCCAAGTACAGAAGGACCCTCCTACACCATCAGGTAGAGGAGAGTTTATTAGGAGAGATAATTTTATTTGGACGGCATCTTGGGGACAAGCTAGAATCCTGGTGCAATGGAAACTCCCAGGAATATAAAAGGATGACCCTAGCTAAAACTCCTATAAATGGAGAATACAGAGCCTGAACTAGTTATCTCTTATTGAAAGACCCTAAATGCATTTGTAAGGCCCCTCAAACCTAAGACATTTTTCTAAAACTTTACACTCACTCTCTCGGGAACGGGACAGTCACCCACACGCACATACTGGACTGCTCATCCTCCTGTGTCCTTGAGAATAATCTTCCAGCATAACTCCATTCTGGGAATTGAGGCAAACTGGATCAAGGTCAGGATGGCTCACAGATGCTCCCCCTCACCTCACCGGATCACGCAGCTACTCTCCTGTCCTGGAACAGACCAATCATTGCTAGTAACCCTTTGAATAAGCCAATCCAATTAGTTGGAAGACAACCCTCAGGCTCCCCCCGGTTTCTGTGGCTTTTTACTTTAAAAGATGGGCTATAACAACTATCGAATGTTCTTCATATCCTGAACCTGAAGGACCCTGTCATGACAGAATAAAAATCCTCTTTGCTTTTACATCAATTGTGGTTGTATGAGTGGTGTTTGGAGCAACTCTTCCCTGATGTTAGGACTTCTAGTCCAACATTATAACCAGGCAAGACTTCCAGTGGAGGAACCGAGACATTGATCCAGCCATTAAAACTTCAACTTGCAATTTGTCCTAACTACAAGATGTACTGGGGTAAAAGTGGCACAGAATTTATGGAAATGACCAATCAATGACTGTTCCAGCATGAGATCCATGCCACAAGAAAGAGCCCAGCTCTGACACTGCTTGGAGGGTGAGGACCAGAGGTCAGACAGCCCAGATACCTAAGATAGAACTAAATATGACTGAGAAAAAAGCCAATAAAATGATTCCTAATGATATTCTGCTGTACTCATAGATTGGTGCCTAACTCAG
>PVIU01020957.1:0-32701 GCA_004026605.1 Ondatra zibethicus | reverse complement strand
TAGGCCAGGATGGAGGGGGGAGGGCCTTGGACTTCCCACAGGGCAGGGTACCATGCTCTTTTAAGGAAGCAGGGGGAGGGAAGAAGGGTGGGGGGGACAGGGGGAACTGGGAGAAGGGGAGGAATGTAAATTTTTTTGAATAAAAAAAATAAAAGAATATGAAGAAAAAAAAGACAAAAAAAAAAAGAATGCAAGAATTCAAGCCAGGCGGTGGTGGTGCACATCTTTAATCCCAGCACTCAGGAGGCAGAGGCAGATGTATCTCTGTGAGTTCTAGGCCAGCCTGGTCTACAAGAGTTAGTTCCAGGACAGGCTCCAAAGCTACAAAAAACCCGTCTCAAAAAAAAAACCAAAAAACAAAAAACAAAAAAAAGAATGCAAGAATTCAAAGAAAAAGGGTCTCTACAAACTAAAACATTTAGAGATAAGATAATGAATGACATGCTTATCTCGATGATACATTTAAAAGAATAAACTATGAAGGATTTATATCAGTAAAGATAATAAGAATGATTATCCTAAAAGGAAAAGATGGAGTAGGGCAATTCAGTCATCAAAAGCCATTAAATGAGTACATTAACACCAAGTTTTAAACAAAATTAATTAACCTGACAAAGTAGATAACTGATTAAAAGGAAGAAATTCTATTTTAATTCTTGAACATTCATTTGTTCTAATTTAAAGTTTTCAGACAATGATTTCATGATGTCTCCCTTGCTAAAACCAAAATACTAAATGGTTGAAGGGAAGGAAACAAAATCAATTTAAATGTGAATGCCACTTGAAGAATTTCTGCTATCACAAGCAATATACTTCTCCTTACAGGCAGATAGAACTAGAGTGGGAAGAGAAACCATGACCTAAAATCATCACCTCATGATGATGGCCAAGATTTCCTAGAATTTTGAGGCATTTTTTTTCCAAAAATTAATCGATTAGTTTTTTTAGAAGGGGTATCAAAGTTCTGCCTAGGCTGGCTTCAAGTCTGTAACTATTGAGCCTCCATGACCAGCTGGATTATGGATATGGATCACCACACCCCACCCGAGGAATTTTCAAACAGTCAAAAATCCATTTAGAATTAAAATTTAAAAACAGTATTTAGAATTTTTGCAATAGGTATAATTTTAGGTAATTTTTAAAAAATTCCTTCTCATTTAACTTAGGTATTAAGTAAGCTGGAATACTGAAGTTTTTTACTTCTGAGTCTGTCCTGGAAAAGGTACATCTTACTATCTTACCTTATTGATGTACAATGGATACACAATAAATTCACACAAAGTTAAGTGGATGAAGCCTGCCTTGTGTATGTAACTGTGAAACTGGCAAGATAATGAAGAAACCCATCCCCTTCCTATGTTTCTCATGTTCTTTTGTGAATTTTTCCTTCTCTTCTCCCTTGCCAGTCCCACACCAAGCAACATTCTGCTTTTTGTTAATATAGATGAGCTGACATTTTCTAGAACTGGAATCATACAGTAAAAACTCTATATTGTCTGGCTTCTTTCACTCAATATCATTATTTTTAGATTTATCCAACTTTTTGTTTGAATTAATATAATGTACACTTGTACTGCTAAGCAGCTCTTTATTTGCATGGACACACCATAATTTATTTAACTGCTTGTTGACAGATACTTGGGTTATTTCCAGTTTGGGATCACTTGCTGCTGTGGAACAATCCTCTTGTACATGGTAAAGATTTGCCACTCGAATTGGTTTAATAAAATGCTGATTGGCCAGCAGCCAGGCAGGATGTATAGGTGGGGAAACCAAACTAAGGATGACAGGAAGAAGGTGGGCAGAGTCAGGAGATGCTGGTTAGATAGAGAGAGAGCAAAATAGGCATGTTGTGATAAGAAAAGATACTGCCATGTGGCAGGGCATAAATAAAGAATATGGGTTAACTTAATATGTAAGAGCTAGTTTATAATGAGCCTGAGCTATTGGCTGAGCATTTATAAGTAATATTGAGCCTCTGTGTAGTAATTTGGGAAGTGGCTTCCAGGCATTTGGGACTGAGTGGCTCCAAGACAGAAAACTTATGCCCACAACTTACTGTACAAATTTTTGTAAGGGTATGTTTTGTTTTCCCTTGTAAACACCTAGGACTAGAATGGATGGCTCATGAAGTAGATGTTTTGCTTTCTAAAGAAACTGCACATTTTCTGACATTGTACTATCGATACTATACTATTAAATTATCCTGCTCACACTCCCTTACATTTCCTCCATATTCTTACCAACATCTAGCATGGTAACCGTCTTTATTCATAGCCACTTGAGTATTGGAGTATTTCACTGTGATTTGAACCTGCATGACACTGCTCACCTTTTCACGTTTATTTGCCATTCACTGATCATCTTCAGTGAAATGTCTATTCAGTATTTTTGCCTATTGTATAATGAGGCTGGTTGATTTCTTAAGTTTTTAGTTTTCTTTATATGTTTTCCATACCAGACCTTTGTCAGATACAGGATTTGAAATTTTTATACCAGTGACTTACTATATTCGTTTTCTTAATGTTTTGAAGAATAGAAGTATTTAATCTTGAAACAGTCTAGTTTATAAATTATTTCTTTATTGACTGTTCTACTTAAGAAATTTTTTAGCTTACCCAAGGCCACAGTGAATTTTAGAAAATTAATTATATGGAGGGGGAAACAAGCTCCACAGCACATATGGAATTCAGAGATAACTTTATGGAGTATGCTTCTACCTTTATGTGGGTTTAGGGATTGAACTCAGGTCACTAGGTTTGGACAGCAAGCATCTTTATCTGCTGAGACATCTCCCAGTCCTACAGATTTTAAAAAATGCTTTCTTCCAGGAGTTTTATAGTCATAACGTTCACATTTAGACATACTGTTTCTTTTGAATGGGTTTTTTCTATATAGTAGCATTTATTGAAGTCTTTCCCATCTGAGTAGTCAGTGGTTCTAGCATCATTTATTGAAAAGCTCCACACAAAATGACAGGTCTCTTTGAACCTCTGTCAAAAGTCTGCTACCTGTACATATAGTTTTATTTCTGGGCTCCATTCTGTTTCACTTATCTTCTTTCCCCTCCTTCCGTCCCTCCCTTCCACTCTCCTTTCTTTTTGAACTTTTTAGAGATCAGATATAGCTGTGTAGCGAAGTTAACCAGACTAGCCTGAACTTGTAGCAATCCTATTGTTTATACCTTCTGAGTACTGGGATTGCATGCATGCAAATCATTCAGGATTCATCTGTCTTGACACCAAAACCAAAGTGTGCAATAATTACAGCTTATGATAAATCTTGAAATCAACTTTGTTCTTCTTCAAAGGTAATCCAACTAGTCTAGGTCCTCTTCATTTCTACCTGAGTTTTAGATCAGATTGCCAATTTCCATGTACTAAAAAAACCCAAAAAAATCCAGTTGGAATTTGAGTTGTACTGAATCCACAGATCAATTTGGAGGAAAATAATTATACTACAAATAAGTAACTATAAAATAATAGATGTGTTATTGTGTACATTTTTTAAAAACAATAATTCTTCAGGTATCTGGGTTCCCATTTCTCCTCTCAGACACTCCAGTCAGCAAACTAGCTGTCTAGGTTTTCCTAGATTATTAGTTCCATTCTTCAACATCACATGGGTTGTCCTTCCCTGTGTTGCATCCTGGGAGCTCTTAAGGTAGTCATTTGGGGGTGATTTCAGGGCATATCTTATTTATTTTCTGTAGCTCTGAAACCACTGCCCTCCATGCCGATCTCCTATGTTTTCAAAACTGTTGTTTCATATATTTTGTCCATCGTTAAAACTGTTTCAGGCAAGAAAGCAAACTGATCCCTGCTATTTCATCTTGACTGAAGTAGACTCAATATTTATTTCTGTCAAATCTGTCCTTAACGTTAGAAGATTCAAGGAAAAACAGGACAGAAACATAACACTGCAACTGTGATACTTATTAAGAATGAACAGAGAATAATATCCAGGAAGCCCACAAGAGGCTAATTTTATGACATTTGTTAAGTCTTACCTAGATATCTCAGCCTGGGAATTTTTTTCTCCATCAACAGTGAAAGGAGATGCTCCCGTTAGTAGTTCATACATTAGAACACCTAAACTCCACCAGTCAACTGCCTATAAAACAATAATAATTTCATCTTGTAGAATCAGCAAAAATGTGTTACACGAAAAGAAGACCAAAATAAAGTTATATACTTAAAAATATTTCACCAAAAACATTTTTCATAGCTTTCTGTCCCAGAAGCATTAAATTAACACATATAAGAGACATTTGGCAGAAAAAAAAGCCTATATAATACCCAGAACTGAAAGTGTTTTAATGATTTCCTAAATCAGTTAGTTTTACCATTGTTAATTTAGAACAATTTAACTTAAAATTTATTTCCTTAAAGTTTAGGAATATTGAATTTATGGCCTGGGGAAAAAAGTGCCAACCAGTATTTTATAAAGCATTCATGCCCAAAGAACAAGATAGAATTCCTTAAACTCAAAGCAAAAACATAAAAATCTTACACAAGGGTGTTACTTTTTAAACAGTCCCCTAAAAATAAATTTCTCTTACAAAATATGTCTATGTATTTATGTCAATAATAGAAAATACAATGTACTCTAAACTGGAAATCCATTTATAAATACAATTATTTGAACAAAAATATTCAAGAGACAATATTTTTGGCTAGTTATATCATGGATCCTAGCTATGCAGAAATTCTATAAACAAGGTTTTCTTATTTAAAAATTAAAGCTTTAGTAGTTAATTTTCAAAATCTAAGTTATAAATTCTTACTGAATTGCACAATAGCTTTAAATTATACCATAAAGCAAACTAAACAAGCATTTCAACTCCTGAATTCATATAAGCAGTTCCAATGTCAGTTGAGTTTGTCCTCAGAATGTTCTGTATTGGGCACGAAACCATGCTCTTTGGCAATTACAACATGAGATCAGATTCTAGCCACGGGCCAGTAGCCACTGCCATTCAGACTTGGGGAATGGGATTGCTAGACATCAGACAGGTCATCAGAAAGAAGACCAAGCATTCACCCCAGATACTGGAATCGTATATGTGTGGTGTTTTGAAAGGGAATGAAGAAGAGGAGAATAAGGACAAGCCAGCCAGAATTCATTTGGAGAATGCTATTATTAAATCAAAAGTGAGAGGAAAGTATTATCCTTTAATACAGGACCAAAAAATGACCTCTATAGATTTTATAATGACTTAGAGCTGACAGCTTCTTTATTATCTTCATTGGCACTTTCATGTACAGAGAAGAGAGGAAGGGGAAAAATTAAAAAAAAAAGCAAGAAAAGGAAAAAAATCAAGTTCTTTAGAGGGTTAGGAAAACATACTGCATTTTGACTGTAGAATTTTCCTTTTATGGTTATGTGCTATTTCTGTTGCAGAATAATCAACAGTCATCAATATCTTTGTGAAGCTGATGGCAGAAACTGGAAATAAAATATGAGTGGTTTTCTTTTTCAATTGTCTCTCACCATCTCGGTAGAAAGACTTATTAACCAAAGGTGGCAAACACAACCACTATCTGTTTCTGTCTGTTTCCTGAGAACTTAACTATGCTAAAAAAGCTCTGCCAAAATCTTTCTCCATGATGCAGAGAGGAGCCACCTACACAGCTTAGGTATTCAGTCACACTCCTGGGTTATACTTGGTTTAAATGTGTCTCATACAACACAAAAAGAATAAGCTTTTTTTTTTAAAAAAAATGGAGTCATGGTTGGTACTTTGTTTAAGCTCTTCCAATGAAAATGAAATGTACAATTATTTGAAGAATAACTTCAAGGTCTCAGCTTTAACAATCATGTCACTCTACAAAGCAGAAGATCTTCATCAATGAGACCTTAAAAGGAAAACCAACTCATAGTGTGCACAAAGCAGAGAACAAATGAAGGTAAGAAGTATCAGAGTGTTTAAAGACTGTACTGGAACTTATTAACTGGGATTCACTCTTACTGTATAATTTACGGAAACACACAAAATAATATCAAAAGTAAAACATACCTTGTCATGTCCTGAATCACCCCCTCTGACAATATCTGGTGCCATGTATTCAATAGTTCCACAAAAAGAATAGGCTCTTTCAGTCTTGAACAAACAAACAAAAAGGGGATTTGATTTCAAGCTAGCATGACAAGTAACGCATGTCACTGGTTGAATTACAGCAGCAGTAGCAGAGTTATAACCCACCCAACAGACCCTCTGTATCACAGCAAACCTCTGCCTACTCAAGAGGGTACTGGGTAAACACCTGAGACAGATTTCTCATGCCTGAAACACCACTGTTATGCATCAACCCACTCACAAATGAATCCATTTAATGTTTCTTTCTGTTGTTGTTCTTAGTGCATGCATATTTCAGTTACTAGTTTCTTTAACCATTCTTTCTTAGAAATGGAAACAGTCCCAGTAGGGTAACATGAACTAACATTTAGAAAATGAAGGCTTTTATTTCCAAATATGCAAAATTGGGAAAAATACCAGAAAACTTTGAGGAAGGTCAAAGGCCAATGAGTATAGTAACCAAACACCTCTTCCCCCAATCACTGGCACTATTAATGGCTTATTTAAATGATGAACAAAAGAATCTTGGGAAAACAGTGGTCTCTTAGTGACAGCTGTTGCCTTTTTAAATAAAACTTTTAAAAATTTTCAAAAATGCTAATTTAATATATCAGTCTCAAAGCTAGTTTTAAAAACTTAAAAAAATTCATGATCACCAATAGACCATCCCAATGTAATAAAAGAGAAAGTTAAAATTAAGACACACTAAGGAAAAAAAATCTTTATATATATGTACATATATCACATATATATACAGCTATATCTTAAGAGTGCTTTATTTTAATGGTGGCATTAAAAAATTTCATAAATGCTAGATGTGGTGGTATAGACAGATATATAATCTTAGCATTCAGGAGGCAGAGGCAGGTGGAGCTCTTGAGTTTGGTTCAGCCTGGTCACCTAGTGACTTCCAGGCAGGCCAGAGTTATATAGTAAGACACTGTCTTAAAATAAAATAAACCTATTTTTGTAAAACTTTTTTAGATGAAAGATGTGATTTATATTTTATTTCTCCATCAACAAGGTTTCAAGAAAAATAAGCACTCCTTTTATTTTTCAATTTTAAATGTGACAAATGCATATTATTGTAGCTGTGACATAGAAGTGATAGAAGGCTCCTGTTTTATTGGTTTGAGGTTAAACAAATCCATAGAAACAATGCTTTCAACACTATGAATTACACTACTCATCATAATATACACACACAAAAATAAAGTTAATATGGTTTATGATGATTCACTCCATTCATTCTATATTTTAGAGACACTGAAATACTATTTCCCCTAGGATCTAAAAGAAGTAACTTAGGTATGGGACAATAAGGAATTTTTGTTGTTGTTAGCTGGCAGAACTGTGCTTTTGAAAGCCAATGTAGATCATGTAACACATCTTTCTGCTTCATCATTTCAGGACCAAATTCTAATACAGAGGCAACTACCAAAACTATTAGCATTAAATAAAATTAATTTCACCTAAATTTGTGAATAAAAGGCCATAATTTTAAATATTTCATCATTCAGAAAAACATGCACTAAGATGTATTCATCAGATTATTAAAAATACTTTAAAAATACTTCAAAATTCATTTCTAAAAAGCTCCTTTAAACTTGTTTTAACTTAATATAATATTTATTATGCTATAGCCCTTTTTGAACATAAAGCAAAAAACACTGCATAGCCAACCTCCAGAAATACATAAAAATTAAATCATTTGATAGTTCCTCTAAAAATTTTTATTTTTTGTGTATCAGTCTTTGCTTTCACGTATGCTTATACACCACATTCACGCCTGAAGCCTCTGGAGGCCAGATGAGGGTACTGGACCCGTGGAACTGGAGTTATAGAAGACTGTGAGCCACCACATGGGTACTGAGCATCCAACCCAGGTCCTCTACAAGAGCAGCTACTGCTCTGAACCACTGTCACATCTCTTCAACTTCTGTTGGTATTATTTTAAAAGATGACATTAAGACATCTCTAAAACACTAAATGTCAAATCAAGTTTGAGAAGTCTGAAAAAAATTCTCTAAACTTAATGAGTAAAGATTTGATGAGTTTAGAAGTATTGCTTCTCTTGATTTTTGCTTAGAAAACTAGTCTTGTAGGCAAGTCTAATAAAACTTTTGTCTCCATTTATAGGTGGCTTTGCTTCACATATTTTGAAAGTATGCTGATTACCTTCCCAGTGTGAGACAACAAAAATCAATTTTGAATAAAAAGTTAAATGGGGCTGGTGATTTAGTAAATATGGCAATTGCCAGCAAATCCAATGACCTGAGTCTGATAACCAGAATCCATATAGCGGAGAGAACTGATTCCTCTAAGCTGTCCTCTGATCTCCACAGTTGCATGTCAGTCCAGACAAGTATACACATACAATCAATTTTCAAATTAAAGGTCTCGAAATCTGTATTTTCTTCTCTAAAACATTAGATACTTGTAACTTGGATTTTTAAAAGTATATGAAATATATGTATTAGTTAATACTGGAAAGATGTGTTAATCACTAGCAGTCATATTTTATTTTTAAAATCTTTTTACTGGAAATAGAATTACATCACTTTCCATTCTCCTTTTCTTCCTTTCAGCTCCTCCCAGATACCCACTCAAACCCTCATGTTTCCCTATTTTCAATTGGAATCTTTTTTCTTTATTATCATTACACATGTATGTATATATGTATATAAACATATATAAATACAATCTAGTGAGCCCACTGTTGTTGTGTGTAGATGGTTTCAGAGCTGATCACTTTGAATTGGACAAACAATAAGGGGGATCATCCCTACAAGAGGCTATACTATATTCTAAGCCATGTTTTATTTTACCTGAAAGCAGTAACTATATATCTTATTTTTTTATTGTTGAAAAATCAACTTCTAAATAATGCATGCATCACCAAAAGACAAAATGACTATGAGTTTTAAAACAGTAACAATTACAAAAATCAGAACTTGAGAGAGATAGCTAACGGCTCTATCTATAAATTATTATTTGTTATTTTGAAAAACCAATTATTAGTGAGATAAATATAAAATTCCAAGCTTTGGAAAAAAACACACATAAAAACCTTAAAGAGATAAAAGGAACAAAAGACTTAATTAAAGAAGTGGCAAACTTTGGGGACTGAGTAGAGCCTATCTTACAGAAGACTAAGGGCAAACACGTGGCAAGACAGATTGTAAGTTGTTAATATTGGTAATTTAAAAGGACACTCCAGGAGTATAACAGAAATTAGAAATATACAGAAATTCTATGAACAAATGGAGGCCAAAGAATTTTAGACACAATGTTATTTTATATAAAATTACAACTTACCCAAACTAAATCAAAAGTAACTAAAGTCTAAATATACCTATATATTTATATAAATCTTTGAGCTGCTTATCATGAAAATAGAAAACAAAAATATGGGCTATCCTAGCTGTGGAAATTTATTCATTCAAACTTAGAGAAGTTTGTAAACTTCTGTATATAAAAAAATCTGTAAAACTATTCCAAATGCATTTTATTGAATCAAAACCTTGATATCAAAATCAGAAAAATGCAATATCACTAAAGGAAATTATTCATCAACTTAAATAATAACATTTCTAACAAATATTAATACAAAAAGCCAATAAGTAAAGAAATTCATGAAATGTGAAGTTTGTTCTAGAAAGTGAAAGATGCCCTACCATGGAAAAACAAGCCTTCCAAGAACTAATAATAAAGTGTATCTACCAAAAACATAAATACTGGGCCTGAAGAGATGGCTAGAGGTTAACAGCACTGGGCTACTCTTGCAGAGTACCTGGGTTTGGTTCCCAGCACCCACATGGTGGCTCACAACTACCTGGGACTCCTGTGCCAAGGGATCTGACTCTGCTGGCTTCAGTGGGCACCAGATGTGTGTGTGTGTGTGTGTGTGTGTGTGTGTGTGTGTATTATTCCCAAACACATAGAAACTAAAAGGTATGAAAACAAAAAAGAAACAAACCATTGCTACTTGTAAACTGTGGCTCTTTCGTGTATGTGTGTGTGTGTTCATGTGTCTGCACATATGGAGGCCATAGGCCAACTTCTGATGTTATTCTCAGTAACTATGTTGACTTTTTACATAATTTTTTACTTTTTGAGATTATAATAAAATTATATCATTTCCTGTTCTGTTTCCTCCCTTCAATCCTTCTCATGCACACTTCACTCTATTTCAAATCCATGGACTTTTAAAACTGTAGTTATATGTGTATGTGTATATCTCTCTCTCTGTGTATACTCCTGAATAGATAAATACAACCTGCTCAGTCTGTATAGTGATACTTACTGACCATTTGGTATTGGCGTGCTCTTCTCTGGAGAACCCCTCCCCCAGCATTCCTTAGTTCACTGTCTAGAAGGGAGCTGTCCCCCTTCCACATTAGCATGTCTACTGGTGTTGTATTTGTTTAGAACATGTTTAGGCTACCACGATTTTTTGGTGCAGTCTCTCAAGGGGACCCAGAGCTCACCTATTAGGGTAGGCTGGATGGTCAGTGAGCTCCAGGGATCCTCTTATCTCTGTTTCCCCAGGACTGGGATTACAGTATATGCCAGCATGCTTGGCTTATGTAAATGCTGGGGACTGAACTCAGATCCTCATGTTAGCACAGTTTATATTTTACCACCTGAGCTATCTTTTCAGCTCCAACTTATTCTTTTAATATGGTTTCTACATAAAATACTTGAGTGAATCTATAATGTATGGAATTATGCAATGTTATGTACATGATTAATAATGTTCCTATGTTTCAGGCTGATCCTTGAAGCTCATGGCCAGCCATCCTAGAAGAATTGAAGAGTTCTAGGGTCAGTGACAGATTCTGTACCAAAAAAAGTAGAGTACTAGAGAAAGACACCTGACATCAACGTCTGTCCTCTATACACACATGCATACACATGAACACGTACCTGCATGCACATGTGCACACCTGCACCTCCCAACTTGTACCCACATGCAAATTCAACCCAGAATACACCACTCATGCACATCTTAAAAACATGAGTGTGCAGTGTTTATGGGCACACACAAAGGAAAGCTAGTTACAAATACAAGCTAAATTTAATCCACCACCACTCTTCACATGAACTTATACAGCTGTAGGCTGCACAAAAATATACATGGAGGTTGATCAATTTCATCTGAAATTCATTATCATTAACCTTAACTAGACGTCCAAATGCTGAGCAACAAAGTCAGTCATTTTTCAAATCCACTTATTTTACCAAGTTCAGTATCTCCATTTCTTTCCTTATTATCAGTGAGAAAATAAAAGCAATCACACAGACCTTCCACACCTTCCTCTAAGCCTCCATGCCTTCTTATGCCCAATAATTCATCATCTTCCTGAATGACTGACCGTTTTCTGGCTAAGATTCACACTGCCTTGTGCACTTGTTGATATCCATCTGAAAGAGTGTTCTAAGTCCCCTTTTCTCCTTTTATCATTAGTAGATTTATTCCCACTTTGTTTTCAGGGGTATTCTAACTGGCATACGACATGTTTTATATCTCCTCTCTTACTCTCTCAGACAGGATCTCATTCTGTAGCCAAGGCTGGCTTCAAACTCACTATATAGCTCAGGCTGGCCAGGAACAAATGATTTTCCTGGACTGTACCCTCCACACCCAGCTAATTTTTCCCATCTTAAAGTATGGCACCCCAGTCTCTCTCAAATCTACCTCATCCTCTGCTGTGCTGTCTACCCATCCCAACTTTCTTCTTCATAAGTACCTGAATTGTGCTCATGTGTGATTGTAAGTCTATTCCTGTTCTCTCCTAACTAAGATTTTGACTGAGCTAGTGTTCAACATTCAGTACTCATCTTATTTGGCTTTAATACAACTGACAGCTAGTCATTTCTGGACTGAGACAATTTCTCACTTGGCTTTAAAGAACTGTCTTTTTTCTTCCCAGTTTCTTTTTCATACTCTTTTGTTGTTCCCTCTCCTTTGTCTTATTGAAATAACTGAGAGTCAGATTTATCTTTTATTCTTTTCTATCTTTACTTAGTCTGTTGATGTTCTCATCTGTGTTCAAGATTTGAAAAACATCATTTATATACAAAATTGGAAATTATTAAATTTATGTACATAAAGGAGATTTCTCTCCCAAATCTCACACTGATAACAGTGAGTAGACACTTGCTTTTATGTCTCATGGATCATTCAAATTCAGCTTACCGAACTGAACTCGTTCAACCAACCCAAGTCCTGTAACCTCATTCTTTCAGTTGCTCTAGCAAAACACCTTAGAGCCATCCTAGATTCTTCAGGTTCTCTCATATCCCACATCTAACTCATAAAAATTTCCATTAGTCTTACTGTCAAAATATACTTCAAATCTACTTCTGTATATATACATATATGTACATATGTTGTATATATCTGCATATAGATATGTATATATTGTCAAAATATACTCCATATCTACACCACTACCTGTGGCTCAAGGCAACATCATCTTTTGCTAAGACTACTGCAGAGCTTCCTTAACTCAATTCCTGTCCCACTCTGAGTTACCATCCATGCCAAGCAGAATCACATTCTAAAACAGCTCCATTTATATCATGCTACTCAGACTCACTAGTGGCTACTGGTCTGTACAGAGAAGCCATGGTCCTTACATGCCCTTTCCATGTAATCCTTCCATATACTTACATGTCCTTACCCCCACTACTCTAATCATCACTTGCTCCATACAACCCACCTCTTACCTAGAAAAACTTCCCAAGCTACCCACAGGGCCCACTCTCACTTTCTTCACACCTGTCTCCTCACATCTTAACTTCTTGGTAAAGCACCTCCAGGTCAACCTAGTATGCCCTGATCCGTCTATCTCTTTCCTACTGAATTTGATTCCTTGCAACCTACTAATATACTACGTACATATTTGACTTACACACGTGTTACTGTCTGCTGCCCAGTTTAGAGGAGAAACCTTTGTCTCTTTGGCTCACTATCAGATCTCCACATCTTGACTGACATGGCAGATACTGATTCATAATATCCTGAATATGCAGAAAAAATGGAAGTGTTCACAACTAAAAATGTGAGTTTTTATGAGTTCACATGATGTTACATTATTTTGCTCTCTGACTTTCATATGCATACCAAGCCGTGAACATGCATACATATATACATGCACAATGTAAAAGAACATACTACTATTATTCTGCTAAATGGACAAAGCAACAAAAATGACTCCTAATGACTTGATACTACACCCATCAATGAATCCCACATTCAACCCTCATCACAGAAACTTAATACAGTAGATGTCAATTCACACATGGACCCACAACTTGTCAACATGCAGAGACTAAGAGCCTTTGGGGTGCTTGACTGTAATGGGATGTCTATACCACACTCTTCCCCTCAAGGTACTATGTAGAGGGTGGGGCAGAAAGAATGTAAGAAAGTCAGGAGCATGGTGGTATACATCTTTAATTTTAGTACTCAGGAGGCAGATGCAGGCAGATCCCTTATGAATTCAAGGCCAGCCTGGTATGCATACCAAGTCCCAAGCCAGCCAACCACTCCTCCTCATGTCTCAGTCAAAAAATAAATAAATAAAAAAAGGTTATAAGAGCCAGAGTGGGTAGGAGTGGATCATTTCAAAGAAACTGCTTTTTTTTTCTTCCATACACAACAGGGCAGATGCACATTTGAACTCTGACTGTGACAGTATGCACAAGATCTGCAAAAGCTCAAGCCAGACAGAATCCTAGCATGGCAGAGGGAGAAGGGCACAATGTCTTTCTCTATCAAGGAGCTACTGTATTAACTGATGCTGGAAAAAAAATATTGCCTTTAATGGTGTGCCAGCTGGTATATTATCAGAGCAGGCCCCATACCCGGAACTAGTCAGCCAACACCAATTGGTCTCCGTAAGTTTAAGAGTTGGGGAGAAAAAAGGATAAAGAAAAAGACAGAGAGAACATGAAGTTAGATAGACTGGGAGATAAGGAAGGATCTGTGTGGAGTTGTGGGAAGGGAAAAACTATGATAAACAGTAAAGCTGCCAAAATTTAATAAAAACAATGTTTTAAATCAAAGAAATTTACAAAATACAAATAGTAATAATCTATTTTCAATGTTATTATCCCAAGGGTAAATCTCCTAAATTCTCCTAAAGTCCCCTAATGCAACAGTTTTCAACTTGTGGGTCTCGACTCTTTGGCAAACCTCTAGCTTCAAAAAAATTTATATTATGATTCTTTACAGTAGCAAATTTAGTTATGAAGTAGCAATAAAAATAATTTTATGTTTAGGGGTCACCACAATTGAGAAACTGTATTAAAGGGTCACAGCATTGGGAAGGTTGAGCACCACTGCCGTAGTAAGTCCCTGACGCTCAACATAGTTTTAAATAATTTTCTTTTGCTCCTCAGAAAATAAAAGAGACAATTCTACACTGATAGGTGCACCTCATTCATTCCTGCTGTGACAAGTGGCTCTCTAGTGGACACATCATGGGAATGCTTTCTGTCATCCCAAGGCAGTGGCCAGACTACTCTCATGGATGCCTGCTTGACCTCTAGTAGGTATTCATCAGAATAAAACACAAAATAGGAAAGAAAATAGATAAAACTGACAGTTAAATATTTTTTAAGTAAACAAAAATATTTAACATGATCTGAACAAATGGAATATTCAATACTTAGACATTTCTAGGAAAATGCTAATTCAAAAGTTTTCCCTGCTTGTTGTTGTGTTGTTTACATTGAATTGGACTTAAAGAAAAAAGAAAAGACAGAAACAATATCCTTAGTAAGCTTCAGAACCAGTAATGTCTGCCATAAGAAAAAGTAAGACGGGCACGCCTTTAATCCCAGTGCTCAGGAGACAGAGGCAGGCGGATCTCTGAGTTCGATGCCAGCCTGGTCTACAGAACTAGTTCCAGGATAGTCGGGCTGTTACACAGAAAAAACCTTGTCTTGAGAGAGAAAAAAAAAAAGGCAAAAAGGAACTGTCAAACCATCTTGTCCCTGCTCTCTAAAGGAGCCCAAAAAATCTGCTTTGATGTCTAGAAAGAGAAACTTCACAAATGGCTATAGATAAATATTATTAACACCAAAATATTTTATAATATCTTTTTTCTATTTTTCTTATGTTTATTTGTGTGTGTATATGTGTGTGGAGGTCAGAGGATTGAGTCAGTTCTCTCCTACTATAGGTATTCCACAAACCAAACTCAAGTGGTCAGGCTTGGCAGCAAGTGCCTTTACTTACTGAACTATCTTGCTGGCCCAATTTTAATGTTTTTTAAGTTAAGGACAAATTGAGACCACAGATGAATACTTTGGATTTTAATCCTCTTCCTTTTCCAGCACCTCAGCCCAATGCTTACCTAGAGAGTAATTATCCACAGTCACTTATTTTGACAAATGAATGACAGGAGTAATTAAGAGCCCCAGTAGGCTTTCCAGGAGCATATGCAAATGAAACCAATCATAAATACATGTCACTACAAACCAATCAAGACAGGAGATAGATGGAGGTAATCACAAACTACCATAGAGAGTTATTGTATGATTCTTAATGCAAAAATGTTTACATCTATCCTGACTCACATACAGTATGGTGGTTTGAATAAGAATGTCTCCCACAGGCTCTGGTATTTTAACATTTGGTCCCCAGTTGGTGATGCTGTTTGAGGGGGTTTAGTAAGAAGGACCTTGTTGGCAGAAGTATGTCACCAGGGGCAAGCTTTGAGAATTTAAAACCTAGCCCCACTTCCAGTTTGCTTTCCCTGCTTCACGCTTTCAGTTAAGGATTTGAACTTTCAGCTTCCTGCTGCAGCTGCCATGTCTGCTGCTACTATGCCCCCCACCACGATGGACTCACCCGTTAGGTACTGTAGGTCAAAATAAACCATTTTTCTCATAACTTGCTTTCAGTAAGGCTGTTTGATCACAGCAATAGAGAAGTGACTAATGCACCCTAGCTATCTTCAGATATATACATTATAATAGCCAAAACCAGAAAATGTATTCTTAAGTAGGCATTTATTAGAGAAAGATGCAATTTTCTCATGAATAAGAAAATAAAGCAAGAATAACAAGATTCTTGTGTATACTTTAACTTTGCTCATAATAATCTGAAGTTTGAATAGTACACCTCACAAACTGAAATTAATATATACAATGTTTTATATTTCAAAATATACCTGCATGAGAAAGCTTATTATATTGGTACAGCAATCCTATAAGTAGCTAAGATAACTATTATGTTACAGATGAAATTAGGATTCAGAAGGGTTAATAACTAAGTGGATTTTTAAACATTATATTGCTAAAAAGATCCCATCTTCAACACAGTAGAATGAATCTCTGTATCTAAACTTAACAAAGGTTCAAATGTTCATTATTTTTAAAAGTCATGCTCTATGGGTCTTTTCCATTTAAATATATATATATATTTACCACAGCAATGAGCTGTACTTAGCTATCACACTTTTAAGTGAAGTGTTGGAGACTTATTTTTCTTGATTAAAGCATATAATTTTGTCTACCTTGGAATTCTTGATTGTTATGAAAAATTTTAAACACAATATTTATATAGAGAGGGACAACACATGAACATATTTTCGACATTATTTTATTGTTTATGAATAAAAAAGACAATTTTGCCAAAGTAATTCATTATCTTCATTTTATACTATTTTTATTAAGGGTCTTATTCCACATTAAAATTAGATATGCAATACATAGCAGACTGTTTGACTCAACAAAAAATTTTTTTTAAAGAAATTTATTGGTTTTTAATTTCATATGTATGGATGCTTTGCCTGTTTGTATATATATATATCCTGTGTGGTCCTTGGAGCCCATGGAAGCCAGAAGAGGCCATCGGATTCCCTGGACTGGAGATATGGACACTTGTGAGCTACCACGTGGGTGCTGCAGATAGAAGTCAGATCTTCTGGAAGAGGAGAAAAAGCTCCTGACTCACCTCTCCAGCCCTCAACAAACATTTTTGTTGTTGTTGTTGCCTGCCTCTGTCTCCTGAATGCTGGGATTAAAGGAATGTGCCACACTGCTCGGCCCAACAAACATTTCTTAACTATCACAGTTACTTTGTGGAAGACACATCCTCATCTGTAGGAACTTTCTTTTGCTTTTGGAATCCCAAGGGATTTACTGATTTAATAGCTGAGAAAAAGAACATACCAATAAAATTATCAAACTGTACAAAGTATTATCATAGAATATGTTTAAAGTTACTAAAATAAAATTGATTCTGTATATAATTCAGATTAGCAATATCTATCTAGAAATAATCATGCAGATATTTAACAAATATTTAATTATATGTTCATGATTTGTTATGATCACCATCCTGTTTCTAGGGTTCATTTTAATTTTTAGCATATAGGAGGTACTTGATATCATTTGAAAATAAAGAGACAATTATGCTATGACCAGAACACATCAAATATACATAAAAAGTAAGTTGCTAAAAATTAAATTTGAATATAAGTGAGTTTTATGGTTGTGGCAGTCTGTGGGGCCACTGACAGTGGGACCAAGATTTATCTCTACTGCTTGAACTGGCTTTTTGGGGCCTATTCTCTTTGGAGGGATACTTTGCTCAGCCTCGATATAGTGGGAAGGTCCTTGGTCCTGCCTCAAAGTGATGTGCTAGACTTTGTTGACTCCCCATGGGAAGCCTTATCCTCTCTGAGGAGTGGATGGAAGTGGGATGGGGGAAGGTGGGGGAAGCGGGAGGAGGGAAGAGAGTGGGAACTGGGATTGGTATGTAAAATGAAGAAAGATTTTTTTAAAAAATAAATTTAAAAATTAAATTTAAATACATTTTCTAGATCAATTTACAGATACTGAAACAAAAGCAAACCTGGGTGAGAGATGGTCTGTTCAGTTTTGCTCATGTGAAGTTTGAGAAGCCTAGGAGGAGTCAAGTAAACACAACACTACAGGCATATTTAGGGTTTGAGCCCAGAAGAGAGACCTGAGTTAGAAGTACATTTTTGAACATGTATGACATAGGAGAGAGGACAGGCTAACAAGACCAGCTGTGTAGAAGCCTCAGGTAGTGGAAGAAGAACCTGCAGAAGAGAGTGAGAGTAAGCTGGGAACTGGTGGAATCTCAGCTCCAAGGTAAAAGGTAACTTACTGTTCAACACTATTGGGCAAATAAGGAAGATAAGGAAGGGAACATACTAAAAGTAGAGTGATACTGGCTAGACAGCTTCAGCCAAATGGTAGGGAGGTGTAAGACAAACTTACAAACTTCTGAGTAGACTCAGAAGTACTGACTTGTAGGTAGCAGCAGTATACAGACATACGGACAGAGAACAAGAGCAAAATAATCAGAAAGAAGACAAAACACCCAGGGATTTTTAAAGTTAGTCCAATTGACCACCATCCCCCTATTTTTAAAACAGAAGCTACTAGGCATGCTTAAATTATGACAGTGAGATCAAAGTGTAAATGGAAGAGTGTAAGATGAGATAGACACTTACAGATAAACATTCAGGCTAAAGGGATAGGGTAAAAAATTGACTTGCTTATACAAAGACTATGTTTTGGTATAAGTGACTTAGGCTGATACATAAACCGAAAAGGAACCTAGAATGAAATGCTAACTCAAACAGAACAGTCTCAGTGGTATCTGTTAAATGGGAAGGGTTTGGATCAGGACACTTGCTAAACAGGTGCTGGGTGTAGCTGGGAATAAAATGGCCATTAGTTCAAGTTTTAAGAGACTCCAGAAAAGATAATTCTTATCTGATCCCTGAGAGTAAAAGCTGAAGTCTAGCCTGACAGTACAGCCTTTAAGGCAAAGGGAAAGAATGAGTTAAAAGAATCCAAGAGCATAATATTCTGTCAAAATGCAGTTGGCTATAGTCAGTGAAAAAAAAAATAGCTTATCAGTGACTTAGTTCTCTGCTTTATCCTGAACTCTAACATTTTTGCACCCTAAATAACCAAGTGGTGGCATTCTCTTAGGGGGCAGTGTTTGACCTGTCCAGCAAAAAACACAGGAACTTTCTTCTCTCATAAGAGAAGAACTGGCTGCTTCAGTCACACAGGACATCTATTGATCTATGATTACTCTATCCAAGATTCCTTAATTCTTATCAGCTTTGATTTTTGTTGTTTTGGCTTAGTTTTGTTTTGGGCCCCAACAGTTCACTATTTTCTAGGGACCTGGTCTGTTTTCTCCTTTTTCTAAATCACCAGCCACAAGTGCCTATTCAGCAAGTGATTCTTTTCAGCTTTGTATTTAGCCTAGTATCTAGCACACTGAAGGCCCTCAACAAACACAGACCGAATGAATGAGCAAATGGATGTGTGCATTCATGGAGAGAGGGGAAAGTTATCATTAGGTCTGTTAGGGGACAGCCAACATACTATATGCCAAGGGCTGTTTGGAAGTCTGGTAAGATACTTTAAACATGTCACTTCAGAAGAAACCATTGTATTGAAATATATTAAAAATAACCACAAAATTGAGACACTATCAGACATGCTTCTGTGGCACAAACTTAGCATATCAGGTTACAGGCTCCTCTGCAGAGAGAGGTTATCTGTGGAGGTTTACTTTCAAACCTCCCAAATGACAGCATCTGTTAACTTTCTAAAAGGTTTATTTACTTTTAAATTTATGTGTATGAGTGTTCTACCTGCACGTATGTAGGAAAATCACATGTATCCCATGTTGGTGCCTATCTGAGGTCAAAAAAAGTGTATCAGATTCCCTGGCACTGGAGTTACGGAAGGTTGTGATCTACCATGTAGGTACTGGGAATGTATCTGGTCCTCTGCAAGAAGAGAAAGTGCTCTTAATACTGAGCCATTACTCCAGCCCCATCTGTCAACTGTATGCTCTTGGTTTCTCAGTGGCGGTCCTCCATACCTATGTCTAAGGCACTACTGTGTGCTCAAGGTGAGGTGTTGGAACAGACCATGGGCCCTGCACAATACAGGGCGTCACTTTTGCTTTCCCCACTAATTTCCATATGGCATCCTCACTCTCAACTGTGCCTTGAATACAGGGTATCTGACCTTTAATGTCTTCCCTGAAGGTAAAGAAGCCATAGGTACCTAAGTAAACAGAGCTGACATAGAACCTGGGGAGGTGGGGCATCATCTTTCTTACCTGACTCCCAAACAATCTTCCTGGATCCTTAATCACTCACACTTCTACTTGAGAAACAATTAGTGGCTACAATTCTTGAGTAGTTCTGGGGAGTCAATGGTGCAAAGAAGTCTTCTTTTGAGCCTCCTACCTTACTGATCTAAGACTCAGTTAAAACTACCATCTCTTCACCCAAAGTGTAGTTACCATTATCTGCCCTTCCTTTTGAGTGTGTGCATATGTCATTTTTTTTAACTTTAGTAGGGTTTAGAAAAGAGGCAACAATAAACATGCAATCCTCTACCTTTTACTAAAGTTGCCACTAAAACTTTTATGAAGGAGTAAAATTTTTTAAAATAAAAAACAAACTTAGGAGAAGGGCTGGAGAAAAAGCTCTGTGGTTAAGAGTACTTGCTGCTCTTGCAGAGAACCCAGATTTAGTTCCCAACACCCACAAGGCCACTCAAAACCATTTAAAACTTCAGTTTCAGGGATCCAATGCCCTCACCTGGCCTTCATGGCCACTGTATGCATGTGGTACACAGACATACATGCAGAAAAAACACCTTTACAAATAAAGAGTAAATTTAAAAAATCAAACATAGAATAAAATTTCTCAAAATCCATCTAATCTATAACTATGATTTTATATCTAAGAAAACTTAGCTACAGCCACAGTGTCATAAAGGCAAAAGCCTTCCTTATTTTATTTCTCACTGCACTATCTAGGTTAGTGGTGATTCTTAAATACATACTGAATGAGAAAACAAAGTTAATATAGCTATGATTAAAAAAAAAAATTAGGTCAAGCCGGGTGGTGGTAGCACACGGTTTTAATCTCAGCACTCAGGATGCATAGGCAGGTGGATTTCTTTGAGTTCGAGGCCAGCCTGGTCAATACAGGACAGACTCAAATGCCAGTTCCAGGACAGACTCAAATGCACAGAGGAACCCTGTCTCGAAAAACCAAAACAACAACAGCAAAAAACAAAAAAACAAACAAAAAAACCCCAAATTAGGACATTTAATCTTTATACTAGAGATATCTGGGAGGAGGAGCCTCAATTGAGAAAATGCTCCTATCAAATTGCCTGCAGGAAATCTGTACGGTATGATTAATGATTAATGTGGGAGGGCCAGCCTATAGAGGTGGGATACCATAGGCAAATGTATAAGAAAGTAGATCGAGCAAACCATGAGAAGAAAGTCAGTAAACAGTACCCCTTTATGGCTTCTGCTTTAGTAGCTGCCTCCATGTTCCTGCCCTGACTTCCTTCAGTGATGAAGTATGATCTGAGAGTTGTTAAGATAAAATAAACCCCTTTTCTCTCCAAGTTGTATTTAGTCATAGTGTTTTAAACTCTATGCAACAAAAACTCTAATTAAGACACTCAGGACTGGTTTTGGAAATATTCCAAAAAGCAATCAGACATATAGACAGAATATCCCTTACTTAAATGCTTGAGACCGGAAGTGTTTGGGATTTCAGATTTTTTTTTAAACCTGGATTCTAGGAATACTAGAATATATAAAAATGATATCCTGAGGATGACACAATTTTAATTGGGGAATTTATTTAGGTTTTATATAGAACATGTCTGCATGTGTGCGTGTGCTTGAATGTAATGACATTACAGAGAGAGTTTAAATATAATTCTCAGATATATTTTAAATAATTTTGTGTAGGAAGTGAAGTTTATACACACAGGCCCACCAGAAAGCCAGAGTTAGCACTCCTTCATCCACCACGTGGACGACCTGTGGTTGTTTGGCATCACCTCCATCCACTCCAGGTTCTAAGTTTATATACAACCACTAAGAAGTCATTCTCTTACTTATTCACAAGTATGTATTTAGTACTAAATATATGGCATTCCCGTAATGCGTAAAAAAAATGCTGTTAACTAAGCAGCACAATGGCCTGTCCAGAACTCTTAGATTGGCTGCTAGGAGGTCCAACTGTTACAAGACAGTATTTTACTTAAGTTTTGGTGAGAAGATATACCATCAACAGTTGATCCACGCCTATACCTCTGTTGACCATGCTAGCATGCTGTTCAAGCAAGCATTTTTCAAATTTACTTTTCATTGATCTAGGATTTTTCTCTGCTCATATAGCTGAATTTTAAAAAGGCTACTTTGGGGAAAAGTATGTGCCATAGCATTGTTTTAGGTAAAAACTTCAGTTGGAGGATGAACAAAACAGCTGTCAAAGAACCAAAACCAAGAAGTTTTCATCCAGTACAGTTACCCTAAAATACTCATTAGCTGCAGGGGGAAAAAGTGAACCCAAGAATTAAGAAAGAGGTCTCTGGTGATCCAGCTTTCTTGCTAGTGCAGTAACAGACTGGCAAGAAATCTATCCCCTAAAACAGCAAATACATAACCTTCTCCTACTAGAAGCTTACGATCTGTGCAACATACCACCGTTCCAGATTGATTCTGTGTCGGCAATTATAATTCCGTTGGAAGCTGTATCATTGGCTGTCTGGACAGTGATTTTCTGGGCAATAATGTTAAAGGGTTATATTATCAATATTACAGACTTATTCAAGCATCAGCTTTATCTCAATGATGATCTTGAGAAACATGGGATAGATTTTTTTCTGCTGCTTTAGGATAAGCAGCTATTTTATTATCTACCTACCTACCTACCATCTACCATCCATCTGTCCATCATACTATGGATCAATGATAGGTCCTTGCACACATCTTTAACTCCTTTTAGCATTTACTTTGAAACAAGGCCCAACAGTAAGTTGCCTGGTCTGCTCTTGAAGTCACTTTGTTGTTCAGGCAGGCCTTGAACCTAAGATCCTCCTGCTTCAGCCTCCCAAGGAGATGGGATTATAAACCTGAGCCACCAGGCCTGGCTATAACTATGAATCTTTTAAAACTTAAAACTGAGTCTTCTGACAAATTTAGACTTCAGTGAATGTTCAGACTTATTTTCAATTTTAGTTCATCACAATACAATGCTGTTTGCTTGATCATCACACCATGAAGTGTCTTGAGTTCACTGTGACAGAAGCAGAGATACTCATTCAATATTTTTATATTTTTATTTATCTTGTATGTGTGTGTACATATGCACACATGAATGTGGGTATGCACATGAGTCAGAGGACAACTTGAGGAAATTGATTCCGTCCTTTCACTATGTGAGTCCTGGCGATCAAACTCAGGTGGTCAGGCCTGATAGCTGGTACCTTTATTCATAAGGCACTTTGCTGAACCACTTTTTTATTTTCTGTTAACTTCTATTTATTACTTTAAATCTTAATAGCTGGGTGGTGGTGGTACAGGCCTTTAATCCCAGCACTCAGGAGGCAGAGTCACGTGGATCTCTGTGAGTTTGAGGCCAGCTTGGTCTACAAGAGTTAGTTCCAGGGCATGCTCCAAAGCTACAGACAAACAAACAAAAAACTACTCCCCCCCACACAAAATGAAAAAGACAAAGAAAAGAAAACTAACAGTTCCTCCCTCTGTTTCCTTATGTTTGATACTGGTCATTCCTACATAATACTCTTCAATGAGCCATTCACAAGAGCACTGGTGTGCAACTCTCCAGCAGCCTGCATTTCTGTGCTAGAAATAAACATAAATGCTTCCTCTTTTTCTTATAGTGTTACCACATGAGGATCTGCAGCTCCTCTGGGATCTCCATGTAAAATATCTTTACATCATAAACAGAAAATAAGTTCAAAATTAAAATAAAATAAAGTAGGCAATGTACACAGGCTTTGGCTGCACATGAAGAGTGGATCATTGAGAACCTGTTCTTGTGCATGAAGCTGCCATCTGTCTGATCTTACTACCTTCTGTGGGCCAGGGGTCTGTACTGGGGATCTGTGTGTTCATGCAAAAGATGTATCACAACTGACAGTCTCTTGTTCCTCAGGGACACTGAATAAACTATGTTTTGTGTCCGTGTTTTGAATGTGGCACATCACAGGATGGCAAGTATGGCATTTTTCATTTGTAATATTATGTTGGCACTCAAAATTTTTGGGTAGGGTTGCTCGACCTATACTTAATCTGGAACACAATACTGATGTGTTTTATTCAGTCAAGTCCTATATTACAAAACTCTTTTTTTTTGTTGTTGTTGTTTTTCAAGACAGGGTTTCTCCGTTTAACAGCCTGACTGTCCTGCAACTTGCTTTGTAGACCAGACTGGTCTCAAACTCACAGAGATCAGCCTACCTCTGCCTCCGAGTGCTGGGATTAAAGGCGAGCACCACCACCGGCTGGCTACAAAACTCTTACTGTAACACTATGTTCTACATCAATAATTTTCTGGACAGAAACAAAATTGACCACCAAACTAATAGTTCTTTTGAATAATTAGCACTTGAAAATACAACTTTATCAGAACTTCTACATTAAAAATAACACTTGATTATAATTAGTAGACATATAGCTTTAAATGCAATTGGAGGCACCTATGATATTAAACAATCCCTAACTAACACTGTAACTGTGGGACCTTTTGTTCATATCTACAGTCAGCATAACTATGTCTCAGTTCATTCTGAGCAAAGCCCAGGAAGATTATAAAGCGTTAGATCTGGTAGGGTACTGTCACCCTTCCCAGTGAACTCTAAGGGTCTTAAGTTGGTAATTACAATGTAAACTAAATATGTTTCACTTTGGATTCTTTTTGTTCATCACTCAAGCCATTCTCCTAAGGGGTAAAAGAGGTTATTTTAAATATTAGTTGTACCTGACACATTTTATGGAGAAGTATACAATGTCAAAGTGGAGAAGTCTGATATACTGAGAGGTTTACTATAATTTTAATAGGATGGTTCCATGGTAATATTAAAATAAAAATCTCAACAGACCATTCATATCAATTATTACCTTGAACAAATCTGCACAGAAATCTGTAACCCACACGGTACCACTGTTTTATTAAATGTTTATTGGCAAATAATTTTTCATCCTTGTTTTCATTCTGTTATTATTAACTTCAAATTAAAATATAATACTCACTTCATCAGCCACAAACTCCTTACTCAGACCAAAATCTGTCAGCACCACATGGCCGTTAGAATCAAGTAGAATATTTTCAAGCTTAATGTCACGGTATATAATTCCCAACTGTAAAAACAAAACAAAACAAAATAATTTTAAGACAATTTCCGATCAATTAAAACAGCATTCATCTATCTTTGAGAAGGTTCCTCTTCAGGATTCTGAGGCTCTTAGAAACTCTTGGGGCTCAAGTGCTAGCTTTCCCAAAGCTCTCTAAATGTATCTTAGTTCTGTGTAACAAGGGTCTATCCCTGGAACCAGCTTCTTCGGGGTCTCCCTGTTGACTCTTTCTGTCTCTATTCTCCTTAATGAACACTAATTCCAAATTATCTTCATGGTCCTTCTTGGCCAGTTCTTGCCCACAACTCTGTAATGGCTTCAGCAAACCTTCCTAAGGACCCATCATATCCTATGTTGATCATTTCTGTTTTCAAACTATGTACTTATCTGCAAATTACTAATGCTTTCTAGGTATTTACCATTTGCCTTAATATATTTACACTGTCCATTTTTGTAGATTTTATGCACTTATCTAGTATCCTGTATGAGGCAATATGTGAGACAGGCAATTAATAAAGGTTTTTAAAATAACAAGTTCTTAAACATAAAGGTTAAAGAGCACAGATTAATTTTGATATTTAGTTCTAATTTAGCAAACAAATCATTAAATAACATATGTCATGCATTGTTTTACAACAAGAGATGTCCTGGAAATATGCTGTTAGACTATTTTGATTGTACAAGTATCATGGAGTGCACATCAAGTGGCATAGTGGCCACAGTGAACAAACAGCAAGTGGGCAAACCAAGTAAAAATGACCAGAGCAAACATGAAACATATAAAGCTGCTGCCATTGAAACAGAGTAGAGTGTTTTATAGGAAACCCTCTAAAATGATGACTTAAATATATGAACCAGAAGCATGTTTGGCTTTTGACCACTACCAGGTTTTACTATGCCATACATAATGATATGTGGTCCATTATTACATGAGTGGTAGCTCAGCTGGCCATTTACACCAGCAACACATGAGCAGGTACGGAGACAAGCACAGCATTCTGACAGCTCCATAACCACCAAGAGACAGGAAGTGTTTTAGCTCCATTGCAATCTTAAGGGATCACTGTCAAATACAGCGATCACTGAGTGAACTGTTACACAGTTCAGGGCTATATGCCTCTCTATTTTGTTTTTCATGTAAGCAGTATAGTAAAACATGTCAACTATACACCATAAATCTAAGAGGTGTCTGACCACTTCAATATTTTCAGTTATATCAGCATGGATTACGTGCTTTGATACTTTAAAAAATTGTTGTCTTCAATATATAATATAGGAAAAAGCAGATTTCTAGTAATCTCTCAAGACAAAAATTATACCCCCCCAAAACAAAACAAAAGGCAATTTTCCTATGAAAGCTTCAGTGGTTTTCAAGAAAGATAGAAGGAAACCACTTAAGAGCATGTACTGAAGACATATGATTTGAAGCATTATATTTACCTAACAACCAGCAGCACTCTGAATCTAAAAAATCCTTGGAAAAGATTTTTAGAGACAAATTGTTTACTATCCAATTTACTTCATCACTTCCAAATAAATCTGTACTTTTATCTCTTCTTATAAGAATTAGTACCAGTGCTGGGTGGTGGTGGTGCACACCTTTAATCCCAGCACTCAGGAGGCAGAGGCAGGCAGATCTCTGTGAATCTAAGGCCAACCTGGTCAACAACGTGAGTTCCAGAACAGCCAGAACAGGTTACACAAAGAAACCCTGTCTCAAAAAAATAAAAAAAAATTATAATCAGTACTAGCATCTTTATCAAAATTAATATTGCTTGCTTAGTGTGTGTGTGTGTCTTTTTAGGGTAAGAAAGCTGAGAAATCATTTGCTGTCTTGCTTTCATCACATATCACATACCACATTTATTCTCAGTCCTATTACGTTCTCTATATCCATGTTTTTTTATTTTAGTAATAATGAATGACATGGAATCTTCCTTTAGCAGAACAAAACGAACAGAATTAAATTATTATGTAAATTATACTGTGTTTTCTAGCTTACCCATTTGGCCATGTGTTTTGCTTTTACTCTAGAGTTTATAGTGAATTTTACTGTCATTTTTATAACTTAAAATATTATATCTAATTATAAGTTTCAAAGGGCTTGTAGCTTATTCTGAATAGTAATATTTTTTATATAAAGATGTTTAAGCCTAATCTTATCACACAAAAGTAAGCATAGGCATGCAGCTTGTCACCACAGTGAAGATTCTATCAAAAGCAACACAAATGGCCATTTACTGTTCCCACTCTTCCTCCTACTGCCATGTCCTCTTCTCTTCCTGCCTCTCAGACATCTTCATTCACTCTTCGCTTGTGACAGATCTCACTATGTAAAACCAGGCTATTCTCTAATCACAACCTGATCCCTAAAGCTCTCAGGTGCTGGTATTTTCTAAAGATTCTAATGTCGCCCCCGCCTGTCAATACAGGTGTTTCTGTCAGGACTTGTCTCTGTCCTGGGCTGGACCTGCTGTTTCTTAACTCCTGTCTTATTTTCTTGTATCTTTCAGATTTTTTTCTCAATCTTTCTCATCTACCATCTATATCTTTGACTCAATTTCTTATCAAAACTCCCTGCCCCCTTGAAGATGTCTTCCTTGCCATTTTCCTTCAATTCTCACCTCTTTTTTTCTGTGTTGTATATGCATACTTTAATCTGTTTATAATAAGCGAAGGGAGGGCTGACAAATATGACAGAGTGGCTTCATATCTGAACAGTTGGATTTTAGTGACTCAAATCACTTTTATTCCTTTATGAACTTGCATACCTTTGAGATAAATTACTTTAGCATTTTCTACTTCTGAAGAAAACCATACACACTGAGACATAACATAGAAACCATCTGCTTCTCCAGTAACTTAAATAAGTTACATCAAAATTTCATGAATCAAGGTTGAGGATATCTGTAATAATACAAGTTTAAACTGATTTGTACAGAATTGCAACATGGTCATAGATACAATGTTCAGGTAAAGGTTTCAGTATCTGAGCTCATGTCACTTGGAGGCAATGAGCAGGAACATAACAGGGCAGGTGCAGAAGAAAGTTAACACAGGAGGGAGGGAAATAACCCTGAACCAATAGCAAAATCAGGAAGTCTGAGGACAGATGGATGGACTGTGTCATGGAGCAAGTCACAACTAAGAAAACATATTTTACAACTTGGGGCTTCATTTTAACAACCAACAGCTTATATTCTCATATCTTATAATAAGCAAAGTACAGGGGTTTCTTCATGAAAACCATCAGAAAGAAAAAAGCTCAGGTTCTTTTTGTTCGTTTGATGCTTCAAAACACAACAGACAAGAGTTTATTTTCTTTTCATTTATTGAGTTGGGGCCCGACCTCACTTTGTAACTCAGTTTGGCCTTCAATTCATGATCTTCCTGCCTCAGCCTCCCAAGAGCTGGGATTATAGGCATACTGCACCAGGTCCAGCAAAATGCAAACATTTTCGGAACAAAGCTATGAAAATGAGAACACAGTAACATTCACAATCCCCAAGACAACCTGTGAAAACATCAACTTGCTTAGCTCCCTCAACACCTCAGTTAATAGACTGTTCAAACAAAAGCAAACTCCAAAGATGAAGTACCTTACCTTGTGCAGGTGTTCCAGGGCAAGCACAATTTCTCCAACATAGATCTGCACTTCATGCTCTGTAAAACGCTCTCTTTGAGAAAGATGAGTAAAAAGTTCTCCACCATTTATATAATCTAAAAATGAAATATATTTTTTCTTTCTTTGACTTGCATTCATAAATGAAAGGAAATAACTCCTTTCTTTGACTTGCATTCATAAATGAAAGGAAATAATTCCTTTTAATCACTTTGGGTTAACCATGAATTCATTTTTGCATAACTCTCAGAAATGACAGTTTCATAGAAAGCTTTATTAATTTCATACAATTTCCTAACACAATGATCACCCCAAACCAATCAAATTGATGTGCAAAGAGTACCACCATTAAAACTATGACACACAAACTTAAGAATACTTTCCAAAGACCTCTGCCACCAGTGTGTAACTTACTGTAGAGTATCAAACATCAGCCACATGTTGACCAAACCACCCCTCCCCCAAAATCCCACACAAACCCCAAACAAAACACACGCAAAATCCTATCTTGCCATATGCAATGGTTGTTAATTGCTAAGAGCTATAAATGGATTCTCTATATTCCAGAATTGTCTGGGCATACTTTAAAAGAATGTATTGCTAGGCAGCATGTAGCATTCTTATGGCTCCATAAAGCATGGAATAAAAAAGAATATGGAGGAAAAGCAGTACAACATGGCTGAAGGAAGCATTCAAAACCCAAAGATTCCATTTTTCTTCAATTTGCCCCATTATCACAAGTGAGGTAATGAAAGAGAAGACAAAAAGGCTGAATAAAAAGAGGGACTGCCTATTTGGGGGGAAGGAAAAACTAATCATTTGTATTAAGATATTACTTGAAGACCTGAATATGGATTAATTTAGATAATAAAAGATTAAAATCATAAAGTGTCTAAAACTGTACAGACAATAAGTTTTTCAAAAAATTAAACTCTAGTTTCATTGGAGACTATGCACAAAGAACATTTCCTTTCTTAGGCTTCTGTATTTTGCCAAGGGTCTTTAATTTATCTGAACACAAAGCTAATTATTTAAAAGGCATAAAGGAACACAACATTCCTATAAATGAACAATGGATTTTTTAAGTAGTTACTGATGTAAGTCTAAATTTACATAGTCACAGCTCAGAAATATACACCTATATATGAATGGTCGAATTCCCACAGTCTCAAATGTGCGATTCAATCACTTCATCTTCTACGGCCAACTTCAGCAGAGCCAACCTCTTCCTCATGTTATCACCACAGTACTAGAGGCTTTTTACCCATATAATTATCGCTGTATTCCTAATGCTAGTTGTACTTACTTTTCTGCTACACTGCATTTTTAAGCATCCAGACCAATATAGTCACCACACTATACCCACCACAAATGCCTGTATGAAGCACTCAATACATTCTGACATCTTTCTCTGTATCATGAACTTTGCTTATATTCCTTGCCCCATTATGTTCTCTTGTTGCCTTCTCAATGATGGTTCCCCTCTCTAAAAACAATCATTAAACCCCAAAAGACAGTCTAGTGTAAAACAAAAACAAAACAAAAAAAACCTCCAATATATTCCTTCTCAGAGACAATGTGACACATTTGGACGAAGGTGAGCTTTGTAACTGAGAGACTCAAACTAGACAATAGTTGTACTGTTGTAAACAACTAAGTCTCTGATTTCCAATTCTTTATCCATTAAACTGAAACAACTATTTGTGAATTACTGTTGCTTGGGATATAGGAAGTGCTTTTCCATTGTTGGGGAGACTCAAGAAAAAGAAACTATAAATCCAAGAAGACAAGTTTAATACATCAAGTTACCTATTTTCCTACTTCTGAGATAAATGGCTTGGACATTAATAACAATCAGTATTTTATAGGTATATGCATGTTACATACTTTATAGGCAATTCTACCCAGTTGCCCAGGCTTTAACAGTGGTAAAGCAGAAACTGAGGCAGCCCAAGAAATTTAACAGCCAGAAATTACAGTAAGTGCCGTTGTGGGATGTTTTGATCACACTCTGACACTCCCGAGACTGCCCAATAAAGTTATACCCTGAATCAGGGGGCAGAGCCAGTGACCAGCTGACCAGAATTGGCCATATAGAAGCTAGCAATTTGGACAGAGAAGATGCACAGGAAGACAAGGGCAGGGACTAGAGTTGAGCTTTCTTGGTTCTGGGAGGAGGGAAGAGACTTGTCTCTTACCAAAAAGCAAGGTCAAATAGCTGCTATTCAGCCTCTCTGAACTAGCAGGTTTTCACCCCAGCCTTTGACTTCTGGGTCTTATTGATAAATAGAACGATAGAAACTTAATTTAAACCTACTCATCACATCAGCGGCAGGTAGGGGTAGGGGGCGCAAGCCCTGCCAGACTGCGGCCTGAGTGGTCAGTGGGACACTGACTGAGGGGCTGTAGGGTAGCAGCCAATAATTAAAATATCAGCAGGGCACTGACTGAGGTACTGTAGGGCAGCATTCAATAATTAAAATATCAGTAGATACACATATAGTCGCAAAGCTGGCAGAAAAAATCAAAGTGCTGTAATCAAAAGCAGGCACAGTAGAAGCTAGTGAGACTCTAGAGGCCAACCAATAGCCACCCTTAGTCTTCATTCTGTATGGCACGTAGCAGCATATCTCATCACAGTTTTAGCTGTAATTTTCTGGATATATAGTGTTATTTTGCATGTTTAGAATACCCACTACATTTTCTGCTGTGAGGTACACATTAGTTTTCACTCTCACTGACAGTTTTTTGAGATACAGTTAATACACCATGAATTCACCCACTTCAAATACAAAATTCAATGATTTTTTTTTGTTTATTCAGACTTGTGAAGTCTCTACTCTAATCAATTAATTCCCCCAAGTACCAGAAATTCCAATTTATTTACCTTTGGTTGCTTGTGCTTTTGATGCCATATGTAAGAAATTATTATAGAAGTCAATGCCACAAAAAATTGCCAATGTTTTTGTCTGAGACTTTTACAGTTTTAGGTCTGACCTTCAGTCTTTGATCCATTTAGTTTAGAGTTAACTTTTGTTTATGTTATGAGGCATGGCCCAACTTCATATTTTAGCATATAGCTATGCAGTTGTTACAAAGCCATTAGTTGAAAAACTGTTCATCATTGTCACTCTTGCTGAAAAACCAGTTGATTGTAAATGTGATGATTTCTGGACTCTTGGTTCTATTTTATTGACTACATCAATTATATGTCTACATTGAAGTCACATTTTTACAATCAGAATAGTATTGCAGAATTTTTTTTATTAAAGTCTTATTATTGACCAGACTGGCTTTCAACTCTTGGGCTCAAGCACCCCTTTTCCTACCTCTCAAGTAGTTGGTGCACATGTGTGAACCTGACTTACAATACATTTTGAAGTAAAGAAGTGAGTCTTCGATCTTTATTCTTTTTTCAAAACTATTGCAGTTCTCCTTCCCCCCTCCCCTACCCTCACCCCCCCTACTCCCACCTCTATCCCCGCCCCCGTGCTTCCAACTTTTGCCTGATGATCTTGTTTGCTTCCAACTTCCAGGAGGATCTGTATATGCTTTCTTTGTGTTCACCTTGCTATTCGGCTTCTCTGGGCTTGTGAGCTAAAAGCTTAGTGTCCTTTGTTTTATGGCTAGGGTCCACTAATGAGTGAGTACATACCATAATCATCTTTCTGGGTTTGGGTTACCTCACTCAGGATAGCGTTGTCTATTTCCATCCATTTGCATGCAAAATTCAAGATGTCATTGTTTTTTTACCACTGAGTAGTATTCTAATGTG